>VXBQ01013473.1:1165820-1188832 GCA_013400175.1 Phainopepla nitens
AGGGAGCGGCCGGCCGTCGTCTGCGCCGGGGCAGGGGGCGGGTGGTGAGCCGCGAAAGGCGGGCTCCCCGGTCGTCAAAACTTTACGCTGTTGACAGATGTTAACAAACGAAGGCATCAGCGTTTACTGGTTCTAAATTGAATAACTTTCTTATTAGTTACTTCTCGCATTCCTGTTTGCTAGTTGTGTCTGTCGCTTGTGGTGGTAATTAATCCGCAGGCGCAGTGTTTCCCTTCATTTGAGTCTGGGGGGTGCTGGGTTCTGCCGTCCTCGCTCGTGGTGGCTCTTGTCCGGAGAGACCGTTTTGGGATTACCTTCTCTTACTCTGAAAAGGTTAGCCAAGCGTGCAAACAGACAGAATGACGGGATCGCTAGGGTTGGAAGGGAGATCAACTAGTCCAACACTCCTGCCAAAGCAGGATCACTTGACAGCAGGTGACCTAGGAGCATGGGCAGGTGGGTTTGCAATGTCTCCAGAGGGGGGACTCCATGACCGCCCTGGGCAGCCTGTTCAGTGCTCTGCCACCCTGAATGTGAAATTCTTCCTCCTCTTGACGCGAAACTTCTTGTGTTTCAGTTGATGGGAATTGCTCCTCACCCTACTGCTGGGCACCACTGAAAAGAGTTTGGCACCCTATGATGCTCCAACCAAAACAGGTACACAATTTAGTTCAATCTCCTATTCAAACCTTGAGGGACTTGAGTCTTGATGGACTCGGTATCTTCCTCCCCTCTATGACTCTGAGATGCAGGGTTCGGTATCCCTGGCACAGCTGCCTGAGGGGAGAAGGGCACGCTGCTCCCGGGATAAACCCCCTGGTGCTGGAGGGTCAGCACATCCAGTGGGATCCCAGGAAGGCAGTGACCTCGTGCACTCAAGATGTGACTGCAGAGCTTGGCTGTGGCAAGGGAAAACCTCACCCAGTGGGAACACAAGCTGTGACATGGCAGTGAAAGTGGTGTTCTTGAGAAAGGTGGTGCAGCAGTCAGGCGTGTAATGCCTCACAGGGTCCTGTTCTCAACCCATCCTAAGGGCTGCTGCTTTAAACAAAGTGAAATGTGGCTTCTCTGTAGCAAAAGTTGAAATATCTCTCTTGGCAGCAAAAGGAATGGATTCTCATGTTATGTAATGATGGATCAGCTGTTCACATCATGCCTGCTTTCTGCTGACTCAGCCCAGCATGGCTCAGACAAGTGAAAGAGGCACTCAGCCTGCCAGGCTGGCTGGTCTGGGAACTAAAGGGGAATATTCAGCCCTTGTGCTCATCTCTCCCTTTTTTCTGCCCCTTGTTCCAGACAGCTAAGTCTCAAAGCCTGTTTTTTTTCATAAGCTGCCAGGTGATAACACCATAAAAGGAATGGTAGAAGTGCTTTTAAATTACATATTTGTTCTCATGTTGTAGCAGACCACAAGTTTTGCTGTAAAGCAGGAGATCACTCCGTACTGGAAGTGTTCTGTGCTAAGCAGAGCTGGTTTTGTCATCTCATGAACAATCTGAAGTGGTGTGGCATAAGAGGAAAAGGGTAGAGCCTGGGAATTCGGTCTTAACCACTCCTGTCACCACTGGGAGGGGCAGCTTGTCCAGTGTTAAACATTCCTGTATGCAATCCAAAGATGCTCTGGCAACAGCAGCCAGGCGTTCCCAGGCACAGGCATAGGGAAGAGGGTGATGGAGTTGTCCTCATTCTGCTGCATCCAGTCACCTTCAGTGGGGCCCAAGTGGGTATCCTTTGGAGCTCTGCCAGATTGCTTCTGCTACAAACTTTGCTGTAGTCACAAAATGTGACTGTGTGTTATATAGTCTGTAGTTATACAGCCATACAACTACACGTCAACAGTTCCTGGGTGTGCTCCTGCACCCTGCACGGGTTGTAATTGACTTAATTTTACATCAAAAAAAGGTATTTTTATCCTACAATGAATACAACCAGTAGGCAGTCATGCCACACTCACATCTGGGTGCGTGAGTTCCTCAGTGCTTGTTTTCCCCCAAGGCTTTATGGCCCACATACACTTGCCAGCATTTTGGTCTCTTAGCTTGAGTTAGCCTTGCACTGGGCGGGCTTTCCTCTTCAGGGGAAACCTCCTCCCTCGTAAGCTCGCCTTCTGATCAATCTTGAGATATACTCAGAAGTCTGGCCAGTTTCCAGTATCAGGGCCTTCTGGAGTGTAGGTAGCCTACACATCATTACAAGCTACCTGGCTGCCTGTGTATGGAAGATGGGAGCCATCAATGCCTTCCAGAGTAACACTCATAAACACGGAAAGGGTGTGAACAGGGAAGGGCAAAAACTCCAGCTATGAGATCACAGTTCTACTTTAGAGCCCCAGTGACCTTTAGATGGCTGTTGCTTAATGAAGGCAATGACTGGTACTTTGCATTCCTGAACATCCAGCAACACAGCAGAGAAATTTTTCACTTTGTCTTAGACCAAGTTTCCAGAACTTCAAACAAGTGTTTTTCTTCTTTCCCACAGATCTCTTAATAAATCAGTACTCCTGAAGGCTTTGTTCTGATTATTACAATTACAATGTCATAAGTAGAAATGACTTGTCTCCTTGTTACCTATGTCTAGTTAAGTACTGTTTCCCAATTTAAAGATGAGGAAGCCACAGTCAGTAGTTGTCAGTACAGGGGGCATAATCTACATCCTCTGACTCGGAGTCCTGTGCTTTAAACAACAGACCACACTTCCTTCTTCAACAGATTTTTGATAGTATCTAAGGGAACCACTTTAAGAGAGGTTGCCCTAAAATGTTTAAAGTCATGCAGCATAAACATATTATAGCCACATTTAAGCCTTACCATGGTCACTGATACATTTCATTTTAGTGGGGACATTAGATGTCCCCAACTTTCCTCTTTTTCCTAAATAACAATTTTTATTCTGTAGAGTTTGATCATGCTGCTTTATTCATAGCATAAGAATTGCCCTGTAGCAATTGCACTAATTGGCAAAGAGATGCTATAGCAAACAAATAAAAAATGAGAAAAGGAAGTGATAAGGCAGCTAGTTGTTCATTTCATTAAATCTGATGGTCCTCTTGCCTAAAGTTTT
This sequence comes from Phainopepla nitens, assembly GCA_013400175.1. Classification (NCBI taxonomy): domain Eukaryota; kingdom Metazoa; phylum Chordata; class Aves; order Passeriformes; family Bombycillidae; genus Phainopepla; species Phainopepla nitens. Next base: position 1,168,881 of record VXBQ01013473.1, read on the forward strand.
ATTTTATCACTCAGATCCAATCCCATTTTGATACTCCTAACATCATTTTTTTATGAGATAAGGTAAAGACTAAGTGTTTTATCACCATTATCTTTTGACTATGACTTTCAAGAGCGGTTATCATCATTTACCAAAGTTAGGGAATGCAGAAAAAAAGTTATCTGCCTGAATTTATCTGAATTGATCTGACCCCATATAGTTCTACTATCTACTTAGAAGAAATTGTAAAATTCTTATGACCTATGAATGAATTTTCTCCTTAGCATCCCATCATCAAAAGCATGAGGAAAAATTCCTACTATTTTCTTCAAATTGGAAACTCCTTTACTTTTTGTTTCAAAATTTAGAGGCATTATTAATCCTAATTTCCTCAATTTTAATTTTTACTTACAAAAGTTTTTTATTTCTCATATGTGCAGAGGGACCTGCACCAGGAGATACATTGATAGCGAGCTCAGCTGGGCAGGGCCGTGCTTATCTTTGTGCTTGTAGAGCTGCAAGCACAGATCAGTTTTAAGGTCCCTTCCAACCTGAATGTTTTATGATTCCATGATGACTGTAGATGAACTAGAGCCAAGCAAACAGGGAATCCAGCCGGCATTAGTGCAATATTTTCCATAAATGCTTACAAGAATATTAGCTATTAGGACAATTACAGCACGGCCTAGAATTTTCCTCAAGTACCAGCAGGCTTCAGAAATATGCCATATATTACTGATCACATAATGATAGAGCCTGTGCTTGTTAATCATATACCACAGAAACATGAACAAACAGCTCTTCAATGTTTCACATCATGATTTGTAGTAATGGGTCTTTACACTGAGCACCATGGCATTGCTAGAGTGTTTTCATATATCCTATTAAAAATGTTATTATTTGTACTGCTTAGACTATTCATATCACTGTAGTTCTAGAAGATTACAAAGCAGAAGAGCTTGTGGAAGACAGCAGCAGCTTCTAGTTCAGTAGGAAATAGCTGAGACACTGTTAAAACTTGTTTCCCAAAAGCTGAAGATCAGAATTAGTTCAAGATCTGTAAATACAAATATGATTTTTTTTTCACGATGTATTGTATAAAACTGCTTTTAATTAGCTATATTACCATAGTACTGTATGTTTGAGTGCAGTCAGGCTCTACCTCCAGATACACAAGGGACAGTGATTACAGAGGTAATTGTCCTGAAAGAAAGCAAGCCATAAATGTGCAGTGCTATAGATTTACTGATACAAGTCAGGTGAGTAGAAGGCCCCAAAATAGCCACTTCTACTCTGAATGAGATCATTTGTGAGGATATAAGTTTATACCCTGTTTCCCATCTATTGGTAATGGGGCAACAGTGCATAAGAAGAAGTGGATGTAATGTACAATATCATTGTAATTTAATCCTGGGCAGATTATACTGATTACAGCTATTTGCTGAACCCAGCACTGCATATAAGTTTCTGAAAAATCCAAAGTCATGCATGAATGTTTGACTTAGATTTTTGGCATGAAAAACCTGTAATCAACAGGTTTAATTGCAAGGTTTATGGTGGGCTGTTGGAAAAAAATTTCAGAGCCTTCCATCTTGGATGGGGCTTTGAGCAACCAGTTCTAATGAAAGGAATCCCTGCCCGTGGCAGGGGTGTTGGAACAAGATGATCTTCAAGGTCTCTTCCAACCCAAACCATTCTAGGATTCTATAATTCTGAGTTTGTTGAAATGAAGAAATGGTCTACTTTTTGCTCTACTTTTGTTTAGTGTTGAACCACTTATATTACTTACTAAATCATTAATTCTACTTTACATATATAAATTATGGAATTTTAAACCATTTTTACCCTTAGGAATGAAAAACAAAGGACCTGCCATATTGCATTAAAAGCACATGAAAAATCAAACATCTGCTTTCTGTGATAATGGACTAGATTTTCCCTTACTCTGCACTTATTCTTGTTATGAACATTTCCTTGAAGTGTCATAGAATTTCGGAAGCCTCAGCAGGAGATGAGTAGTGTTCTAATGTTACCACATCTTTAATTGAATGTTTAAAGAAGAAAGGATTAATGACCTTGAAACAGAAGAGTTTTTGCAATACAGCCTTCCCCGAAGTATGCTGGTTTTATTTCTTCTAAGTTTGAAATAATAAACGACTGAACCTAAGTATGTGGTTCTTTATTCATTCTGGAAGAGAGAAGATTTTTTTTTTTTTTATTTTACAAATTGCTCTTGAAAGCTTTGATTTAGCTAGCCCTTAAGATCTGAAAGTCACAAAGTTTTCACTTAAATTCTGTATTAGTAACTAATGCAACTATCAATAGTGGAAAATAACAAAATAGATGAAAGATACTTGGGTAACTTTGAATCTCTTAATTATCACATATTAGAGTATACCTAAAGCAACAGCTTTAGTTTATTCACTTTAAAACATTGCTTGCTTTATTTAAAGCATTGTATTTCATATTTTATAAAGAATTATGTTCAACTATGTCATCAATTCAATCCAAATACCTTTTGAACCAAGGGAAAGAGTAGCCTTCAAAGAGGCAGAAATTAATATTTCTCCCTTGTTGGTATTTTACAATATGTAATTAAATTTTTATTAGTTTTGTCTGTATATTCAATGCAAGAAAAATATCTTTTCCTGTTTATTACACTACAATTACAAGGCTTGTCTTGAAAACTGCTTGTATAATTTGAAGACTGTGAGGTATATTACATTGAAGATATGGAAGAAAATAAATTTGGTTTAATTTTGGAAGATCCCTTCTAAGTAGCCCTTGATGTAGCAGGTATTTCAACTGTATTTTCTATTCTGAAATCACTTCTAAAATATTCAAATAGAAACAACTTTACATAGTTTGCAATAGGTCTGGATGGAGGTAGGGAATTAGGTAGTCAGTCATTATGCAGAATAATGCTTGCCAGTATGGAGACATCACTTCTTGCTACATGGAACAAGCAGGACAATAAAAAAGATCCCCACAGAAGTACCTCCACTTGGTAAATTTCCCTAAAAAACACTGCTGAAATTCAGTTCTGTCATTTAACTGATGCTGTATATAACAAGTGAGAGGTTCACAGCACTAAGTAACCCTCTCTATTGGCAGTGAAGTTTTTATTTTCAGCATTTGAGATGGGGAAGAGCCTGTAAGTTTCTGTTCAGTTATCTAGAACTCCTTTACTACACAAAACAGCGTTTCTTGAGAAGACAGCAGAATAAACTTTGTCCCTCTTACGGGCTTGGTGCTTGTGCCCCACCAGGGACCAGCATGTTGCTCGTGTGCGGGGTGGGAAGCGTCTGTCCTGTGGCGGGAGCCCAAAGTGGCAGCGCAGCGGTTATCTGCCACCTGCTCACTAATCCAGATACAGAATGTGCTCTTCCCACCCACTAAAGGGTGTGAGGGGTTCTGAACCGAGGTGAATGGAAAGCCAGACGTAATTCTGAGCTTGCTCGTGTGGGCTGGTTCTCTGTATATGCGCACACACGGAATCTGTTCTGTGAAAGCACCTTGCAGTCAGGGGAAGGAATTTTGGACAGAGCAGAATCACTCTGCTGGAAGGTACTAGGAGAAGACAACAGAGGCCAAGGCCTAATTTTACGTTCGAGGGGGATGACGAGCATGTAAGGAGGAAAGCAAGGATGTGATATAAAAGCTGTCAATTCAAAGTTCCTCCTTCTCATATGAGAAAATTGAATGAATCATTCCCCAGCAGCATGGTCCAGGAAGCACAACTGTGATCCTTATTCTCTGGAAACAACACACTCCAGTGCAAAACACTCTGAGACCTTACAAAAAATGGGAAGATCAAACAAAAGATGGAAGACCTTGAGCTCAGTGTTGTTCCGTGGTCCATACAGGGAGCAGTTTATAACTTTTCCCATTTTAAAACATCTCCTTAACACACATACTGATGGGTTTACAAAGAGCCACCTCTAATAACTTCTGAAAGCTGTGAAGATCCACATGTCCTGCTGTTAAACCTGTCCATAATATGAGGTTTTCATCTTACACATTCCAAATATAATGAATAGGAACAAACTCTCTCTGTTAAATAATGTAACAAATGCCAGTACAGGCAGCTCTTTTGAAAAGTTTGGTTTGACCACAAAAATCTGGGGATAAAGAAATGGCAACAGGATTTGCTGACCACACTGCCAGAGGATTCCTCCTAAAAATGCTTACTTGGCAATGTTCAAGGGAGAAATTATAGACAAACTTGTGCTAGTGCAATCTACAAAAAAATAAAATGCAAAAAAATGTTGTTTAGTCTTCTAATTCATCGTTCTCCTGGCTATATAAAAATGTATGTGGTACAAGCAGGCAACAAAATGCAGCATTAGGAGTGTGTTTTTGAACAAACAATGGAAAGAAAGAATGAGTTGATAAAGGGCATTTTTACAATACATGCCTTTTTCTATTTTTTTTTTTCAAACAGGGGAGGTAACTGGGGCTCACATTGTTTCTCATTGTTGTAGGACACCCACAGGACCTCCTCCTGTCCATTGTCTGACTCACAAATTAAAGAGGAGAGTTTGAAAGACACTGGACAAGCCAGTTTGTGGTATGACGCTGCACTTCAGTCCACACCTTTGCAGAAGATACATAAAGTAAGACAGATTTCAGTGCACCATTTGTCATATATGATTCATCCTGGCATAAAGTAGCTGGACAGGGCTTGATAAATGCTAGTACGTAATGCTATGTATGTAAACTTTACAGTATTTATCATGCAAATTATATTTTACAAGCTCATTTGTTTATCCCTGGTACTTACTTCATGGATTCCCTCTGCAGTTCCAGAAAGTTCTTGGTGTCAAATACACAGACTGAAATTTTTGTAATGAGTTCTTAAGTGGTATTTCCTTCTGTATAATCCAACATTCAGCTAATTTGTACAGGCAGTTTCCATTCAGGCTGATGTATAAACTACAGAGTTGCATTCCTTTCAAACTAGTATGTTGGTAGGCCTAGGTACTTAACAGTGTTTCTTCTCCTTTTAGATACAGAACCAGTGACATACACAAATAAGATAATTCAAGGAATATGAGATAGGTTACTTCTACTTCCAATATTATGTTTAAATGAATGCTTAGTTCCTATCCATTCTCTTGCAAGCATTGGCAGGCTTATCAGCAGTCACTTTCACAATCAGCTGGCATTACCTCCAACCTACTTAGCTACAAATTTGACTATGACTAGGCAGAAGTGACATTAATTTGCCCTTGGAATCACTCTAGGATAGGAAGTGAATTTCACAAAAATCAAAGGCTAGCCACTTCTCTACTGGTACAATCCTTCATGCTTCTGTAACTCTGATAACACCAGATGTGCACGTGTCTGTATACTTTCAGGCTTCTGGTCTTGTGTGTCCTTTCTGTAGCCTGATGTCTACATGCACTTACAGCATCTGCTTCCTCCACTTTTCACAGGCTTCAAAGAATGTACTTTGGATTGGTTAGCTGGATGTGAGTCATCATAGCAGGTCAATTCATTTTTCCCGTGGTATGTTTTGTTCCACCTCATGCATGTCACTTTTTCCATTTTGATCTTACCAGTATTACCTGCTTGGCGTGGTAATACTTATCAGTGCCTGTTTGCAGGGATGAAGCAGCTACAGAATTTTTTCTCTACTACTCATATGACTCAATATGAGTTTTCATTCAATACACCTAGTGTTTATATGCTAATTCTTTAAATGTTATGTTTTATTGGCCAGAAATGTATGCAGTGATTCAATGGTAACTCTCCCCTTCTGTATAAAACTCATATATAAGGTCTAAATACATGCACACCAAAGTAAATGCCAAAATAACAGCTCAGTAAGAGATGAGAAATTTTACTTGAGGAGTTTTAGTTGTTAAGAACAAAGGTAAAAATTAAAGATGAAAACTTAAGGCTCATCAGAATTTTTTTTCAGGAGTTCATTGTTGAACCCAGTCATTTCCACTCTTGGGCTGTGAAGTTTGCTGACACCGTATCTCATCAGTGACAAACAAAAAGGTTGCTTCAGCTCATTTCCTCTCCTGTGTTCTCCCTTGCTCACATGGAATAATAAACCATATTTGAGAATGGCATATTAACCAGATTATATGCAGGGAAATGGAGGAATTAAGAATGGTGACTCGATAGGAAATGGAAAATGGAATACTGTAAAGAATGGAGGACTGTAGGCAAGTGTTGGAAGCTGAGGTGATGACAAAATACTGGTGAAAAAGCAGCAAGCTTAGGGTGTCCGGAGTAAGGTGACTGTAAAGTTTTTAGGGCTTTTGCATGTTCAATGAGGGTCATAAGGAGCAAGGTTTTACTTGCCATAATACCTAATAAATAACCATACATGCATGCAAGGGTCTTTGCAAAGATTTAGGAACACTGTTAAGTTAGACAATAATTGAAGTAATTATATATTAACAGACCTATCATAAACATATCAGAAAAGTCATTTGCCAGAAGAGGTCTCATGCTAGGCCCAGCAAGAGAACCAGGGATTTCCGCTGCAGTGGAATTTCTTAACATATTGTGGACATTAGCTGTCCCTGACTTTCTTCTTCTACTTTTCTTCACATTCTACCTGCACCAGAAGAGGTCCTTCCAAAACAAAAAAAAACCAACAACAACAAAAAAAAATTGCTAGACTGGTAATATTTGCTAAAGATCTTTCCGTGTGCGAACCAGCATGAGAGCAGTCTGGGGTGTGGCCAGGATGTTCTTTAGTACCTGTCATGCAGAGAGATGAAAAGTCCTATGGGAAACACAGCAATTATGGTACAAGTTAGGGCAACTCTCAGGGTAGCTGGAATTTTTCCAGGAACCAAACTGGCCTGTGGCAACTTTGGAATGGAGATAAATACCTATTCCTTCCATTTCCTTTCTGCTCGGTACTGCACCTGAAGGGAACTAAGCTGTCTGACACTGCCTCAGTTTTGTAGTGTTCTCAATATCAGTGTGCTGCAGAGGAAGAACAACTGCGTGAAATAGTGCAAAAGCAAAAAAAGAAATTCTGTCTGAAGCACCATATAACTGTAAAGAGCTAACAGATGAAAATAGATGGAAGTGTACAAGGTCACTTATTTAATGAGCAGTGCAGAGATTCCTGAGGTAGCCCCAGCAGAAGTACTTGTCAGAGCAAAAGCCTCTAGAAGCACTGCTGCAAGCCAGTTAGCTCTGCATTACAGCACAGAGGCAGCTGTCACACCACTGTCACTGTGCAACACACAACATTGTCACCATCAAGGGGAAAAATGCACTTTTCTCCCTGTAACTTAAAAACCTCACTTTTAGAAAGAAAGAAATGAAAAAAGTTTTAAAAACAATTACCATGTGAATCACGTTTCCACCATTACCCTCAGCTTTGCCTAAATAAATAGGGGATACTGATAAAAATGATAGGCAGCTCATTTTTTCCTAGCCACAAGATAAAAAGCTAAAAGCAATAATATTCATGCCATGGTTTTGACTTATTTCCCGAGAGGAGCAGTGTATCTCTTGAATCTACTACCAGCTGCAAATGCCATGCTGATAAAAATTCATCTCTCAGAGTGAAAAGATTACACTGTACAAAGCCACTATGTAATTTAATATTGGATTTTCTCCTTGTTGCGGGATTAGCTCTCTTTTTATGATTACTGACACATGAAATAGAGAACAGCGACCAGAACACTTTTAAAATTAAGTCAGATTTTATCATATAATGGACATTTATCAGTGGGAGGAAAACAGGGCTTATAAAACCAACAGCTAGTTAGTGGTTAAGGAAAGAAAGTAAATCTGCAATTAAACTATAGTGGTGGTACATTAAATTGGAGTGCGTAATGGTAGGTGAACTTAGTTAATTACAGCTGGAAATATTTAAAATAGCTGGAACAGTTTTATACTGAAACCATATGATGTGTTTTGGCTTGACTGCTCTCAGAAGGCCTGCTGCTGTACAACCCTTCAGGCAAAACACCTGCTGAGATCTATGTGCTTATAAGGAGAGATTACAGGCACATTTTAAAGCTAATAAAGATTGAATTCATGCAACGATTACATAGCTATTGCCAAGTTCTGTGAAATATAATTTGCATTATCTTTCCTTTTTGTGGAAAAATATTGTTTGGATTAGTCATTCACGTGGACTATTGGACACAGTTATGGCTCAGGAAAACTTTTTGTGATAATCGTATTCTTGGCTTTTTTTCATGTAATGGCCCTGCCTCAGCTCGGAAGGTGGAGTACGTTTAAGGTTTCCGACAGAGGCTTTGTGATCTCAGCTGTATTTCCATACTAGACTGTGCACTGCCTGAGGCCAGCACCCCTGACTGTACACCATCAATTATTTATGCACACCCTGAGGCAGAGAGGGCAGCCTCAGCGGGGCAGCAGGGGATGCAAGGTGCGTGCGAGGGGGAGGTCTGGGCCCTGCTGCAGGGACGGCGACAGGGCACACCACAGCCTGCAGCACCGGCGCCCACCCGCACCTGCAGCGCGCTCCTGCGGCTGGCCTTGCAGCACGGAGGGATGCTCCTCACGTGTCCCGTTTGCTAGGCCGGCTGCACAGCGAGGAGGCACGGGAGAGCAGGTCACACTCCAGCTCCAGAAGGGCCAAGTGCTTGGTGGCTGTTGGAGCCAGAGTCTGCCCCCCACCTACAGTGACAAGCACAAAGCGGTGTCGGTAGGAGACAACCACAGCCACAGCAGCTGTACTTATTTTCACTTTGGCTTTCACCTGCGGCTGCAGACCTTCCTCCAGCAATGCCAGCTGAACACCAGACCCTGGGACGCCAAGCACTGCCTAACAACACCCTCTGGAGCTGACTGTGACAGGCTCTGGCTACAACTTAGGTTAATGAGAACAGGGAAAGTATTTTGTATTGAATAACACTCCTCGAATAAAGCTCCTGGCCTGGCCAGGAATATGGTCACATAACCAAACAAATACTGTTCTTCCTGCAACACTGCCTTGAAGGCAGCTTTTGGTCTGCACAAACATGCGTCTTGAAACACATCAGGTTGCACAAATACGCACTCAAAAATGCTTTCAAAGCCAAAAGGTCCGATTTGTCTTTCTGATATAACTATAGCATATCCCTATGTATAGACATCCCTGGAAGCACGCTGCAGTCAGCAGTGTGAACATGGATCGAGTAACCTCAAATGGAGTATAGACATAGCCAGCGTATCTGCTTCATTCTCTAGGCTCAAGTTAGCCCTTCTTGAAGCAGCATCAAGATATCGATTACATTGCATCAAAGGAGAATGCTGCTGGTCTAATCTGTCCCTGTGAAACCCGGAGAGCACAGTCGGCATGAAGCTTCCAGGATCCCAGGGAAAAGAAAGTAGTGGTACAAAATGTGAGAAATGTCACAAGGTTTCTAAAAGTCTTTTCAGTTAGCAAAATCTGAGTGATTTAAGTGTTTGCTTGAAGAAGTAAGGTGGATTATTGGAAAGCACTTTCACCATACATGCTTCAGAAAAATAAGGTTGGGAGAATAAAACATTTTCTGGTGAAGTATGCCTCATTTTTTTTTTTTTTTCCAAATACACATATAACTGGATGCTAATTTTGAAAATGTCAACATTCCCCAGGATTGCTTTCATAAATATGAGGAATTCTAGCCTATGCCAAGATGTGCTTCATTCCTATTTTTGGGCATACTTCAGAAGTTCATACTTGAGCAGCTCACTGCACTCAAGGAAGTCGTGCTTAGGTAAGAACTGACACTAAGCCTCATTATAACAGGATTTTCTGGATTTCTGAATCTCAATGCAAGTCTGCAGCTAAAGTTTTGAAACTAGTCTTTAGACTTCCAGTGGTTCTACAGCAAAGCCACAGAGATGAATAAAAGTGGGTGGAAAATCAAATTCTGTGTTGAAATTTTAGATGTTGTCATTCAGGTCCCTGTCAAACCCATAGTTTGGATGGACTGGTTCCACTGCTCTTACTCCTCCTTTGCCATGTAGCTTTGTGACACAGGTGGGATATAAGTTCTACATTCAAATGTTTAAAGCATTTAAGACAAAATAACACTGCCACTTTCATACACATAAAGAAACATGTTTTACACTTCAGAAAACAAGAGCGTATATACAGAGATAAGAAACTAGTTTATTTTAATTGCAAGCAAGAAGTCAGAGAGCACAAAAATGCCATTAAATCCGCAGTATGAGGATCCTTGAGTGCATTCCCCCAGCAGAGGCCTGCCTGCCTGTGGTGGGAGCCAGCACTGGTGCGGTATAGCTGTACAAGCTTGGATCATATGGCTGTGAAAAGCTGGTGGGTGAGAAAGAGCTGTGAGAAGCCCCTTTGGAGGCCTCCTTGCTTCCCTTGGGAGCAGTGCTGAAGCTCCATCTGTGGCCCTCAGCAGAGGTACGTGGTGTGCCCAAGCCAGACACCTGTCTTGACCTGGAACCTGCCTTGGGAGCGGTGTGGCAGCTCCCCAGCTGCTGGCTGACCCCGCCACTGCCAGGGGGCAGCTCTGCTCACTTTGCTCCAGCACAGGGCCCAGTGGGACCCCTACTCCAGCTTGCCCAGCTGGTGGCTTCCCTTCCAAAGCAGCCTGCTCCACCTGCAGTCCTTGCTGCAGTGATCCCTGCGCCATTCACAGGATTCAACGTGAACCTACAAGGGCATCCATCTGCCTGATACCAAGATCCTTGAATAAAAGTTATATTGTCAAGACCTAAGAACAAAGAACATTGTTTTATTAAAAAAAAAAAAAACACAAGCTACTAAATTGGTCACTAAATTGATATTATTTTAGCAGAGGTTGCACAGTCTTTTCCTTCCAAAAGGATCAGGCTGTAAGTTGGCATTTAAACTAGTTTAAAATGAGCGAAAATGCTTAATGTAAGCAGGTATCTAAACTAAAAGTCTGGTTATGGATGACTTTTTTAGCTAGTCACCCTCACTTCCATAGGTCCTTGATTTTCTATGAGTGTCTGGCATGACAACTATCGGAGTCAGCACAGGGGATGGTTCAGACATCCCCTGCAAAGGCAGGTGTGTCCCGTGCTGGGGGTGCTAGGGCTTTCCCTCTGCTGTCACTCGGAGCTCTGAGATGCTTGCCCACTTATGCATGGGATGTATGTTCTGGAAGATCCATAGCACAGGGTACATTTGTGTGCAGAAACACTCGTAGGCCGATATTTTGATTTCAAGAGGAATTTCAATAGGAACTTCTAAATAGGCTGGTTATTGTCTTTAAATGCTGGCAATGAATACAAGAATGTGTCTGCTGTGACTCATGCAATATGGGACAAAAAAAAAGGGAATTCATAATTGAGACATCACAGACATCATCATTACTCAGTCAAAAGCAGATTAAAAAGAGTCCACTGTTGCTGCCACAAATTTGCATTATATTACTTGGGATTTTATATTTTTAAAAAGTTATAGTGTTTCCTCTATTGAGACATATTTTTCTTGATTCATCTTTAGTGAAATAGTCCCCCAGACCTGCAGTATGGATAACTGAGTTCTCTCAGTGGAAAAATAGAGCCTCTAAAAGGGGAACAAAACCCCTATTCATAATCTGACTCTAAGAAATTTTGTCCCTTCAAAGTGCCTGTGTCTCCAATCTGTACATTCACTTCTCCAACCATTTCCCTTCTAGAATGTAGAAATGGTAAAGTGCCTAATTTTTTAATAAAATATCAATAAATTGAAACCTAAGCGTTGGCTTAGTTTCAATTCTAACTGCCACTTTATGGATTAGGGCAAATGAATATCAAATTCCTTATATGGGTGTCTAGAAAGGTATCTGCTAGCAGCAAGTAATTTGAAATCATAGCATAATTTAGGATGGAAAAGAATTTTAAGATCCTCAGGTCCAATCATTAACCTAGCACTGTCAAGTTCACTACTAAAATTAGTGGCTATAGGATTTATTTGGAAGTAAACTGAAAATCTACATTGGTTAAATAAATGCCAAAGAAAAGTTGGGGGCTATTCTGAATAATTATTTGAAACCCGGTGGGTTTTTCATTAAATTTGTGCATATATATATGCTTATATAACAATTTATCTTCTAAGTCTAACAATTATATCTTAACAATTACATTACATTTTAAGAAAATTTTCTGTTACTTTAAGTAATTATTACTTATTTCCACATGCTTTCTTTAAGAGATCCCATCCATACGCATTACATCAGTACCTCATCCTCTTTCTGTGAACAAACAAAAAAAAAATCAAAATAACAGGCCCAATCCCTGATACTGATCAGAGTCATAGGATCTGAATCCAGTCTTAGTTTTCAAAAATTGCATGATTTTGAGCAGCTTGGATTCATGTGGTTTTGTTATTTGTTTTCCAGTTAGATAACCTTTAGATGTGACTAAAAGCTGTATTTTCTTGACAGGGTCATCTATTTATTGATCATTAAAATGCCATTAATTCAACTGTTTGTCATTTAAACAGTCCAATTCAGAACCCACACACAGGAAAGCAATCTTCCTGTCTTTCCCCTGAATCTGCCTTACTTTTCCCACTATTTTACTATTTTACTTAGAGTGCTATTGTTTTCTGAGCTATATTCATAGCTGTTTATCTCACTTAAATATTCGTTCTACAGTGTATAATCCCACCCAGCTTGGGAGGGTTGTACAGGCTGTCGCTTCAGCCGGTGGAAAGCAGGGAGAATCGGTGCACGCTGCGCATTCTTAGGTGCAGATACCGAAAAGCCGTGACTCAGCGTCTCTCCCAGGAGCCAGAAAGAGCCGGCTGCAGCGGCCCCACCACGGCGTGCGGGAGGCTGGCAGGCTTTGTGACTGCTGCTGCAGCCCGTCGTGCTGCAGATGCACAGCGTCTCCCAGGTGAGGCCAGGACCTGGGCTGGGGAAGGGACGGAGGGAGGGAGGGAGGGAGGGAGGGAGGAAAACGCCTGAACCTTCATTTCTGAAACTCTTAGTACTTCTTCCGCACAGAATGGGTGACAGTTTTGAAGTGCAAATAAGTTTAATAAAAAAAAGCCACACCCTTGTGCAGCACAGACCCATAATAGTGGGTATTTGGTCAAAGCTGCTGATGGCTGTAGTAAGTACAGTCTGCTTTAAACAGCAGGTTCAGCAGCACCAGATACAAGAGACCCTAAACTATTCTAGAGAAGGACAGTAATTTACTCTTTTCAGGGCAAAAAAATTAAAATAATTAATGACACTTTTTTTTCCCTCTAGAACACAGATGAATACTTAAATTTCTTTCATATGTATACTCATTTACAGAAATTCCCCCCCAAAATACCAACTGATATTTGCATCCATACAAACCAGTAGGGTTCTATGTGAGAAGGGCGAACAGCCAAGAAAAGAAAAAAAATCTGCAACAACTGCAAGCTTGGCCTCTTACTTGTGCTGCACGGCGTTATCAGGAATAGATACGGTAGGTAAAATTCCAACCTCGTGCCTTGGGTCGGGAATACTTGGTCGGGAATCTCCTTAGAGGAGGGCTCACCACGAGGGGGAGTTCTCAAGCAGCCAGACAGCTTCAGCAAACTACAGCGGAGAAACACGTCAGAATCAGGCAACAGCCAAAAAAATTCAGTCAAGCCTAATCCCTACACGAAAGTGCGTACAGTCCCTTACGAAGAAATGTCGTTTTAAACTAGATGTATGTAAATGCGTCTGTATGCCTTAAACGATATGTATGCTTAGAAAATTCTCTCCCCATCTGAGGAAGAGCCCTGCAATTCCTTACCTGAGAAAACCTTCCTTGGACCAATACTGCTGATGTAGGAGTTCCATGAGTAGTAAGTGACTGCCGAGTCTGTCCTATTTATAGAAAGACTTGCATTACAGAAACAAAGGCAAGCGCAACCAGAGGCCGACGAATCCGATCCTGTGTGTTTTCCTCTTCCCCTTGCCATTCCCGCGCAGGGAGAAGTGGGTTGCTTTGTGTAAACGGGGGCAGTGCCTGGCACCGCACGGGTGTTACTAGGATGAGTATCACTGCTCTGCCCGGTTTGGAAAGTTGTATTTATGCCATGAGAAAGATTCCATTCTGCACGGTTTTTTCATATTCTTCAGTGCATTCACTGTCTTGGAATCTTCCTACAGATAATGAAAATGCCATGATTTGTTTTGCAAGAACAGAGATTTTGCCATTGCAAGGCCAAAATGCACCCAGCTACACATCCCTTGATACTGCTCTGCAGTACGCTCTGTGCTCACCAGCTTTTACTTTTCAGGTCAGATGACACAAGTATTTTGGATCCTTTTCTAGTTCTTTCATGCTGCTGTTACAAAGAGTAGCATTATAATACAAAAGTAATTGCATCTATATTGAACTAGTTCTCACAGGTATTTTAACTAAAAGTTTAATTTATTAAGTTTAAAAATTCAGAAAATTTTAAATCAATGGACAATATTATGTTGAGCTGTTGTATCCCAGATTTTTTCCAACATGACATGAAATCATTATACAGCAATTAAGGTTTTACACAGAACACTGCCATGCTGTATTCCTCCACAGAAAGTTAAAGATAGAAAATCATAACTGATAAAAGTCTAGCGAATAACCTGCTCCACAAAACAGACACAAACCTTTGTTTAACAAACCACAGTCAAATACTTATATCACTAGAGACAAATATCTCTGTCGCTGTGGAAAAGGGCATAAAGGATGCTAAGTTATGTACCAGTGCTTTAAGTAATTATATAAGGCATGGTAGATTAACATCATGAAAGAGAAGTTGTCACTTACATGTTAATTCTGACACTATTTTTTTATTACCTGAACTTTTTAATTTGTCCTTCCTTCTCTATATCACAAGAATCAAGAAAATTAGCAAATGACTCAATAGAAGATTTATCAGGGTGACTTATTTAATTGCAGTGTCTACGTGTTAAAACGTATTTGACAATAAGGAACAAATTAATGCCTTGGAGTAATCCAGTAATCAGGCATCAGACTCATGCCCCCTCATACCCCATTTCTGTGATTCAAATTAACTTCGTATGTACAGGGAAAATACCAGACTACTAGTTTCAGCTCCTGACTGTTTTATAAATAAACATATGAAAGCAATCTCTATTAAATATGTAATTTCAAGAACATTCATGGCACAAGCCTAAATGTAGCTGAGTTCACCAAGTACATTTTTAATGCAGTTACATCTGATTTCATCTTTAAGACCTTGTGAGAAAACTGGGCAAGTCTTCAACTAGCTTGGTGCATATATTGCAACATCATCATCAGAACATTCCTTCATGAATTATTTATTTCTATTCAAAAGATATTTATTACTTCATTATTCTGACATTGTTAATCTCAGAGGGAGGAATTCAAATGATACTTTAAAGTTATCAACAGTGATAAATTCAGCCTGAAAGGATACACAGCATCCTTTTGCAATGAATGACAAAAAAGATACAAAATAAATACCTATACAACATGGATAACAAAGTCTACCACATTTCTGCTTAAAATAGATAGCACAGTCTTTTATGTCTTGACAGTATTAAGAAAACTCTCAGTGTACTGATCCCCAGCTTACAAAAAAATAAAAGCCTGTGGTTCTTCCAGGAGACATTAAAAGGTGGTACATGACTGAAGGACACTACATCCAAGATGCAATCTGAATATTTGATTCAAGTCACCCAGGGTGGAACATGTTGTAGAAGTGCTGACCCAGCTCCTGGGGAATCCAACAGGAAGGACAACTTTCTCATAGATTTCTTCAGTGTCAACCTAGGCTACAGCAAGTGTAATTTATGGGAACTTTCTGAGTGACTCATGTTTAAATTCACTCTATTTTTTTTTATTCTGGCCCGTGTTCGCTATTTGTGATGAAGAGAACTTTTTATCAGAGGCTTTTTAGGGGATTTTTAGGGTTCTTTCAGCGATGGGATCATATCCTCTGTGTGGGAAGGGTTTCTCAGAAGGGGAAGTCAGTCTGACAGGCCTGCTACAGAAGATCCATAACCAGGTTGCAGGAGCTCTGAGCCTGTTAAGGCTTACTGCTAGCAAAGGAAGGAGAGTAGAACAGAGCCTAAAGCACGCTACATGCTTTCTTGTCAGCCAGAGGAACAGAGAGCATGGCATCCTCCCTCCCCAGCCCGCTGCTACGATTCGTGCCTTTTTCAGAACAGGATAATACGTGCGAGAATTGTGCAGCACACATGGATGGGATGGGGGCGTAGAAACAGGTTTGGTGTGCAATTGAGGTTGGAAATGCGCCTCGCTGGATTAGTGTCATTTACCTCAGCTCCTGCTGTAATTGCTCGGGTTGCTAGCAAGTCACATTGAGAAGACTGAAGGAAATTTTGATTCTGCATTCAATTACGGGGCTTAATTGCTCTACAAATTATTATGCATTGTACAAATACACAAGAGTAGTGGATTTATGCTCACATGCTTGCATATCAAAAAGAAGATTGCATTCCAGAGGAAACAATCTCCTTAACTGAGTGTAAGAAGCTTTAAAAGATCTTTGGCTTGAATGAAAATGCCTTTTTTTTGGAGCCTAGCCACGTCTCTAGGTATAAAGTCCACTAGGATTCTGTGAGAACATCTACAACAAAAGCACATCCTTTGTCCAAGCTGAGGGACTGCTCTAGATTCAGTGTTGGAGTACTACTCCTGCCTTGCTAAAAAAGGAAATGAGCATCCAGAAGCTCTATTTGCCAAGTCCAAAAGCTGTTTGTTTGCAGAGGAAAAAATCCACCAGCATTTATTGATCCCATTAAAAAAAAAAAAATTCCTCTCAGTGCTAGGTTTCAAATGAAATTGCCCTAATCTTAGTCAAACACCTCAAGAATAAAAAGGCTACCCATTTCCTGCTGTTATATCAATAACAGTACATCAAAACTGTGTATCCCTAATCAATACTGTATAAAGGCACCAGTCATAATAGGTAATCACAGGATTACAGGATGAAATACAGTGGTCCAATCCTCTGATTGCAATTATTTTCTACTGTGGTTTTTAAGAAAACACTTATTACGTGAAATGGAAAAAAAAAAAGAAAGGCCACATAGCCCAGCATGACTTTTTGCCCTTAGCATAGCTTTGCAATGCCGTCTTTCAGCTGGCAAAATAGTTTTGATATTTCAAGTGTGTGTCTTATTATACTTTACCCTTCCCCTCAGTTTCAATGCTAGTCACAGCAACTGGATTACCTAATCAGTCTATTTGCTTTGAATTGAGAGAAATTCAAAAAAGTAGTGCCACGAGCTTTACCCCCTCTTTTTTGCTTAGGATTTTCTTTCTTCAGAGACTGAACTTAACTTGGACTGTAATGTAAAGTGAATTTTATATCACTTGGGGTTGTTTTTTTTTCAGAAATGACGACAAGAACAGAAATTGTTTACAGTCATTATTACTCCAAGAGTCCCATATCATCTACTCAGTTCTTTTCTATGTAGCCAATGTTATTTGGTCAACAATTACTTTTAAAACTTCCATAGCCAGATATTTGCTTTTTAAACACACAACACAAGTGAATCAAATTCTAGTGCACTGATAAAAAATGCAGCAATCCAGTTTTATTTTTATGAAATTTACTTTTTTTCATTTCCAGATGTTTCTTGGGTCCCATTTTCCTAGAAAAGCAACCCGTAATTCCAAGTCTTCATAAGTGGCAGTGGACACACAAGACAAGAACTATTCAGCTCCATCCAAAACTCCTTTTTTTTACAAGTGCACAGGGAAATCCATTGTGAAAACATGATGAGCAGTTCATAATCTTCTTGCAAATTATAATAAGCTCAAAGTAAATACATACATTTCTGCTTTAAAGGCATCTTTAATCTTTTTAACCATCTTCATTATTGTAATGCCTAGGGATTGATGAAGCATGGGATCCTCAATTTGCTGCATCTCACCAAAATCAACAAAAGGCTGCTTGTTGTCTCCTGCCACGCCTGTGGATAGAGAGTTCTCTTTTTTTTTTTTTTTTCCCCAGATCAATGGGACAGAAGGAAAGTGGAGAATTCCTGAGAAAGGGATTTGGAGAAGCAGACAAGTAGGAACACTGTAGTACCAATTTAGTTTGTTTTAGACTGCTGTAAAGCAGCAATTTGCAGGTGTGGTTCCTCCATCTAAATTCAGCAGCCAAATGAAGGGAGTACCTTGCTTTCCTGCAGGTTTACTCTTCCCCAGTGGGCTAACAAGGACTAACAAGGCAAGTGAGACAGCCAGACTCTGCTGTCTTAAAACTAAGTTGAGCTTTCATAGCACAAAGGCTGTCATTGAATGACAGCCCTCATCTTCCCCATCTATCTTCCAGCTGTCTGCCTCTACTTTACCTGCTCCAATCCTGGTACTTGCTTAACTCCAGAGTGAGAAAATTTAGAAATCTGAATCAGCAAAAAGCTAGTTACCTAATTAAAAAGAAAAGAGAGAAAAATGAATAAAAATATTCTGAACTATCTTTCTGAACTGTTTAAGTGAAGATAAATAAAAAACAGCTCTGGCGTAAGGAAGGGAAGAATTGTACACACAATAGTGGGGAAGAAAAGGACTGCCTATGTCAGCAGTGGCCTCCAGTTTAGCATGAGGTGAACTCTCCCAATATCAGAGGGGCAGGAGGCCTACACCACTGTGCACTGCCACTGATGGAGGCTGTTATGCTTCCCATCTTCTGAGGCCCATGCTTCTACCTGTAGGACGCGTGAACCAGCCCAGCTCACTGACACCAGCTCTGTCATTGAGCCCATTAAATCAACCCAAGTGGTCAGTGTGTGCAGGGTCTGGCATGGGGGACGAGACGGGGGCCAAGTGGAGCAGCTTGGGTCGGAGAAGGGAAAGAGTGATCTCATCTGCTTTCCTTTCCCTGCATGTGAAAGCCATAATTGTACCTTCAGAGGCTGCAGAGGCCAATGCAGAGGGACGGAGAGGACAGGGCTGCCTTCCCACCATCAAGGGGACTTGGACCGGTTTAAATCGGCCCTGAAACAACACCTAAAGTCACAGCCCCTCACCTAAGGGTCTCTGTTTTAATTCAAGTGGATTCCTGGCAGTCTGCATGTGGGTCAGCTATGCTGGGGCTTTACTTGGGAAATTGCCATCTACCTCTGTGTGCAGTTCTGCGCTTCTCAGCACAAAAAAGACAAGGAGCTACTGGAGATAGTCCAGCAGAGGGCCACAAAGATGATTAAGGGTCTGGAGCATCTCTCTTACGAGGCGTGACGGCAGGCACTGGACCTGTTTAGTCTAAAGAAGAGAAGACTGAACGAGGATCTCATTAATGCTGATAAATATCTCTAAGGCAGGTGCCAAGAGGATGGTGCCAGACTCTTTTTCGGTGGTGCCCAGCGACCGGAGGAGGAGCAAAGGCCATAAATTAAAACAATGGCCATAAAATAAACACAAGACGTTTCACCTCAGCATGAGGAAGAACTTGTTTATGTTGAAGGTGGTGGAGCCCTGCACCAGGCTGACCAGAGAGTTCAAGGAGTCTCCCTCTCTGGAAACATTCAAAACCCATCTGGACAGGTCTAGTCCGTGGGGCTGGACAAGATGATTTCCAGAGGTCCCATTCAACCCTGTGACTCAGAGATTTTGTGTAAGTAATGGCGCGGAAAGTCCGGTGGGCTGTGCTGGATTTATGGAACAGCACTGAGCACCCAGGCTTGCGCAACTCTGAATTTAATAATCCGGGTCTCTGTGGAGTGTTGTCGCATTCCGGAGAAGGAACCCGATTTTGCGGACAGCAACGCTGCAGAGCCAAGCCCACCGGGAGTACGGGATGGCTGCACGGGGATCTCCCCAGATTACACCGGGGCACTGAGCAAGGCGGGAGGGGTTGCAAGGCATCGCTGGGCTAAGCCGTGCCCGGAAGGGAGACAGAGGAAGGGAGGAGGGCACCCAAGCATCCCACCACCTTTCACACCTCTTCCCCTGATCTTCCGACACTTCCCTTTTCTTCCCGAGGGCGCCGGACCGGCACCGCGGCGATCGGCGGGGCGAAGGGCGCATGCGCCTCCCACCGCCGCCGGACACGACCCGCAGGGGTCCCGGGGGAGCGCCCGGCGGGAGCGCGCACTGCC
>VXBQ01013473.1:1190892-1206662 GCA_013400175.1 Phainopepla nitens
GACTTTAATCCGCCAAGGTTTGCACGTAGCAACTTCTGAGTTGGAGGCCTGAAAATAATAAAGGCTTAGCTCCATTTGCACAAGTGGTTTATTTATTTTGGAAGCATGTTTGTCAGTAATGGTCGGGTTAGCTTGAGGAAGTAGCGTGTGCTGGACAAATATAATTTATTTGTCTTTAAATCCGTCATCTGAGGGCAGCAGTTGGTGTTGAAATTGATTACTGTGAAACCTAGACAGGTCTTTAAAAATACTCCTTTTCATGAAGAGGGCTAGCTATTTATTTAGCAAGGTCATGTAAAAGTTTCTTCCTGCCCTTGTAAGTTAACAGATTTAGGTATTAAGACTGGAAATTCAATTTTCAAGATCTATTTTTCATAGTACAAGACGTTTTGCTTGCTGTTGATGTCAGGTGACACAACTCCTTAGCTGTTTGGACTGTAGGATGAATGAGAACTCAATGCAGTGCTCTGCAAGCATCAGTCACAGAAGGGAGATCCCCTAGTCCAACCTCCCTGCTAAAGCCTAGAGTAGGTTGCACGGAATCACAGCCAGGTGGGTTTTGAATATCTCCAGAGGAGACTCTACAACCTCTGGGCAGCTTGTTCAAGTCCTCTGTTACCCACAAAGTAAAAGAAATTTTTCCCGCATATTCAGATGGAACTTTTGTGTTTCAATTTGAGCCTGGTGCCCTTGCTATGTGGGTGGGTACCACTGAAAAGAGTCATTGCAAAATGAGAGTATTACAAATTCAAAGAGTTTTAAAGATAGCTTGCAAAATCAAGCAAGTATTTTTGTTATATCTTCTCTATGTCCAGTTACTGGTGGCTCTTTATTGTGTTTCAAAGCATGTCACAGTGTTCGTCAGGAGTTTGATCCCTCTGGGGGCCATCACTTAAGAACTGGGCTTGATGATTCTTGTGGGTCCTTCCAGCTTGGAAGATTCTATGATTGTATTAATGGCAACAGCACGAGAGCTTGGGTGTTTTGCTTAGCATCAGTTCCAGTGCCCCTGGCTGTGGAAATGACTGCCAGCATGTGCTGCTTCAAAATGAGGATCAACGTTCTAGAAAAATGGCTTGTGTTTTACTTGTGTATTTTGTCTCATGCAAGCATAGATGTTGCACATTTAAATGTTCCATCCTATTTTGTTATTACGCTCAGGCCCTGAACATTAGAAAGTAGTGAATGCCACGCACTTATATGTCTTCTCAAAAAAAACCCTATTGATTTTTGATTGCTGTATTATTTAACGTATTGTTGGTCACCCTTTACTGAGAAATGGATACATGGAGCGCTTAAACAATTTTGTTTATCATCTTTCTTTTGTATCTGCTAAAGGCCTTTGCAGAGTCCCAGAGTAATGAATCTCTCCCCGTTGACATGACTGGTGATATCACAAGCAGTGATAATGGCTGGAGACTCAGAACTGCTGAGCTAGGTGAATTGGAGATACAAGTGGGGAGTGCTGGAGGAAATTTTGAGGGAGAGCATTATTTCTGCTCTTGGTGATGGCTATGGGTAATAAGAGGATAACTGATGTGATTTGCCCTGAATGTGCCATATATTTTATTCCCACCAAAAGCTCAGTTCTTGCCTGCAGTGCACTGTGCTGACCGTACTGAAAGAGGAGATGCACTATCTGGGAGCTCTCATCTCGACTCTTAAGCTGTGCTTGTGAAGAGAAAACTTTCTATGATATGCCAGCCTAGAAAGTTTTTGGCTCATGTAGTGAGAAGGGAAAGACTCTGGAGGTAGTAGGAGGGTTGGCTTAGCAGGCTTGATTATGAGTGGGGCGAAAAGAGAATAAGCGTTCAGTAAACAAGCTGGACTCAGTGATCTTAAAGGCCTTTTCCTAAGTGATTCTCTAATTCTAAATGTGGGCTAGTTATCAGCAAGGTTGAGTTAACTTATCTCCAAAAGATTCTGGCCACATAAAACAGACAGTGCTTTTGCTTTTTTGAAGTTTGCAACTCTTTATAGTTATTTAATAAACAACCTGGTAATTCCAAACTGAGAGAGCAGATAGGAAAATTTCTGAGTTCATCTAGCTCGTTGAAGTGGAAAACACAATTACTAGTTTGAGTTACTGGTGAAACAAAAAGATGGGATTAAGAATGTGTTGACTCATCTGCAGGTGGTTCAGAGTTGTAGTGAAAATTGGTTGCAGAACATAGGGAATGAACCTAGAGAGAGATGAGTCAATGTTGAATTATGAGGACTTCAGTTACGATGTCTCTGCAGTGATAAATTGGCTTACAAAGACTCTTGATAGCTTTGCAGCGTCAAGGAGTACACTGAAGATATGCATAATTCAAACTGTTATTTTGTATCTCACTGGAATGAAAAGATTCCTCACAGAACTGAAAATTGCTTACTTGGTGATCTGGTTTATTTTGTATTGGTTGGGTCTAATCTCTCTCCTTCTACAATGCAGAGATTTGGGGTTTTGGGTGTATGTCAGTCCCTAGCCTCCTTCCCTCAACTGTTTTCCCAGACTGTGAGGAATAGGAGGAGCTAAGTTGAATGCAGAGTATTAAGAGTTGAGTGATAGAATTATTCTGCTGGTATTTAGTCTCAAACTGAAATATTTAGCTGTGTCAGGAAATGAGAGCAGTGCTACTCTTTGTGTTTGGACTTTCAGGTGAACTTCAAACAATAAATTAGTTACCCATTCTGAGGGTGGTACTACTGATAGATATTTGCTGGTGTGACTGAGTTAGCCTGGATCTTCGTCCGTGTATACATGACTTGGTTTAACACATCTCTTAAGTCTCTCTCATACTCAGCAGTCACTTGAAATAATTACAAGTTGATCTAACTGCGCAGTCCGGTGACTGAAACTGTTATATGTGTGACTCAAGTAATCTGGGAGTCTGCTTTGAATTTCTGCTGAAGAAATGTGCAGTGGGGAAATACTGCTTTTAATGTAGAGCTTTGCAAATCTACTCTTGACTGTTACCATGTTGTGGAGTCTTTTAAGAACAGCAAAATTGAACAATTACCTTTATTAAAATGATTTTTTGAGCAATAAAGCCACCTTTTGGTTCTTTAAACAAATCACACCTGATTAGAACTAACAAAAACCTAAACAGTGGTAGTTTCTCAAGGTAATTTTATACGAGAAGAGTAATCAGGAATTTTTGTGACTGTGAGTCACCTTTGGATTTTTTACCTTTGTGGTAAATATCTTAGGTTGTTTTATTCCTCAGCTGCAGTAGAAAAGTACTTAATAATCACTAGTTCTATGCCAGAGCAGCAGATTGTTTGTCTTGGGAAGAAGAAAATCTGATTTCACTCTTATTTCATTCTGATAGTGTGGATAAACTGTTTCTGTTAGGCAAATCCTTGGAATTTTCTCTTATTCTGTGCATCTTGAGGGGTGAGATTTTTCTGAGGTTTGTCTGTCTCAATACCCAATAGCAAAAGATAGTAAAATACCAGTAACATTGGTGTTGCATTTTTGTATTTCCTTGATTTGGCAAGTATTTATTTTGGTTTGTGTTTACTCCAGCAAAAGGCCAGCAGGAGGAGCTTTCAATTTCCAGAAGGGAAAGGAAGATTTGAACTGTAATTTTGCAAATAGGTAAAGACAGGTGGTTAGGATGCTTGCCTGAAGTACTTTCAAAGAGATGGCAGCAGTTAAAACTTGGTTGGCCGCACGTATGTGTGCGAGGTGGAACCTATGATTTAAAATTATCTGAACAAAATGGAGATTCTGAGATCTGAAAAAGAGAGTTCAGAGATCAAAAATGTGAGGTCACATATTTGATTGCAAGTAACTGAATGCACAAATGCAGGATGTGGGCCATGTGATTGAGTAGCAGACCTTAGGAAGAGAGTGTGTGGGTTGTTTTGGATCTGAAGTTGAACACAAGCCAACATGTGGTACACAAAAGGCAAATGCCATAGTTTGTTGTAGGACTAACATGCAGGACAGAGAAAAGGAATAAAAAAGGACTCAGCTAAACGTTTATTTTTCAGTTACTGTGTAGAACTCCATGTTTCCTTAGTCTTTGTTAGCAAACAGTGGTAATTTAAATGTCTTTGTTGAAGAAGAAATGAGCTCTTGGCTGAATTTCATTCCTTCTTTATTCAAGTTTTGTTTGATCTTGGCTGTGTGGGAACTACTTTCTTTTTTTATATAATGAAAACGTGGTTTGACCTGTCCATGTATGAAGCCGGTTTCAGTTTTCAAATTCAATGATTTGATTCCATCTTAAGTAATAATTACTATTTTTTCATCTATTATTTATGTTCTGCTCATGATACATTAGGTCAACAATTGAATATTAGCCAAATAATCAAGCAGGTCTCCTGAATACAAGAGACACTTGCAAAAAATTTAATTATTTTAATTAAAACTAATTTTGTCTGTTCTTTAATTAGGAATGGGGAATATGTAGTCACAGAGTCTCAGGCATCTCCTCCAGAGGTGGAATTGACAGTTCTCCGTTGTTTTGCACCTTCAGTTGTTGTTATCCAGCCTAACTGTACTCACTGTTGAAACACCGGCTCTGCTGCTCCTGTGGCCCAGTGTTCTGTTCTCAGTGTCCTTCTTGAGGCAGTTAACTTTCTGCCAATGTTGAATTTGTTTTCCAGTGTTTCAGCAAGCTGATTTGATTCACGTTACAGGAGATTTAAGTGCAGCAGATGAAATACGTCCGCGGGTTGAGAGGGATAGCAGGACCATCACCTTTGGCCTGCAGTCTGTGACTTGAGTGTGGCTAGAGAGCCTTTGCGAGCGCTGTGCAGTGTGTCGGGGGAGAGCAGCACCCTCCAGAGCAGAGCTCGCAGCGGTCAGCGCCTGTGAGCCGGGCGGTTTTAGCAGCGCTGCTGAGGGAAGCACTTTCTGTGCCTGGCTGAGGAGTGGTGCTGGTGCGTCATGCCTGCGTTGCTCCCCTGGGAACGCTTGTGAGGCTGCACAGCTGACAGCTCCGGGAGGAGATAGGGCTGAGAAGATGCCTTCTCTTGCTCATTTGTTGGGCTGGTTTCCTGAAGTGGGCTGCTGTTCAGATGCATGAATGCTTCTCTTCCCACAGCAGAGGAGCTGGTGCAGAGGTGGGAGTAAGTGGCAGAGAATGAGGGTCACTGTATGTTTGATACAATTTAAATAAGAGGAAATGGGAAAGGAAATAAGAGACCTTGGGCACAAAAAGAATTAAATTCTTTTGAAAGAACCGAGTCCTAAAATAAAGTGTTTCTTTGTTTTTCACCATCAATGTGCTTAGAAAGGCTTTTGACTGCAATTTTCGTTGGGGAGAAAAAAAGTTAATGTTCTTTAATTAATTATTTATTTGAAAGAGAAATACCATGCATCTCATTGTCTTCCCACTGAACCCTGCTTTTAAAGATGCTCTGTTTTGAAACTTTTTCCAATGCAGCACATGAAGTTTTAGCCAGACAATCTCAAAAAAAAAAAAAAAGCTTACAGTGTCAGGTGTTGCTGCATCATACCCTTTTGGGTTTTGCCCAGTGTCCTTGGAGCAATATTTATGAAAAATTTATCACAGTAGATAAGGGAAGACTGTTTAATGCACATGTGAAGCAAACTGGAGATGCTTCTGTAATGCATCAAGCTGGAGGCAATACACAAATTTTAGAGTACTGTATTGTCCACATAATACAGAACAGTTTGGAGACTTGCAGTCTGAATTCAATTTAAAGATCATGAGAGATTTTGAAATAACAGAAGGTTCTAAACATTTTTTTTCAGTGATCGTTTTGAGTGTTACATCAATTGAATTGGCTTCAGAATTGGCTAAAAGTTTCTTAATTAATGCAGGCAGACATGATAGGAAGTTCAAGTTCCTGACTTGGGGAAAGGGCATTAAAACATATTTCTGTTTTTTTTCTTAATAACTTCTAAAATTTTTAGGAGAGCACTACACTTGCTTGTTCTGGCTGCAGTACAGGAGAGGTCAGCATAACAGGACCATCCCAGAATTGTGCCTGTTGAGAGGTCCCCTGAAGAAACCAAGTCATTTCAGTGCAGACTTGTCACTCTGGATAAATATGGGTGATTCATTCAGCAGTCCTCTGGTAGTGTGGTTGCTTGCACTGCGGTGCTGAAATGTCCTGAGGTTGGCCATCACAGGAGAATTGTGAAGGGAAGGTTATAAAGAAGTTTGATAGTCTATACCCCTTTTGAGACAATGAGGTTGCAGCTGATAGGTAGTTTTAACAATAGCAAAAAGATGGAATAGTTAGCAGACTCTTATCTTGTAGTCCAAAGTACAGCTACAAAACATTGTTTTGAAGGCAGTAGCCTTGTGTTTTTAGGTAGAGGGGGCTCTGCATTTGCTAATGAACTTGGACTCCCAATTATTGAAGACTTTGTTACATACCAGCAACTCTGCTCTCTCCTTGCAATGTGATATATGTCAAAAAAAAACATCATACTGTTGGAAGGGGAAGTGTGTCATTAGTGCCCTTGAAGGTGAAACGAGTAAGAGAATGGAAGTAATGCTTTCTTGTCAGCTAAAATATCTGAAGTGTAGGTGATCTGTGTGGTAGCTTCAGCAGCTGGGACTGCAGTTTTGGCTTCTGTCAGCAGAGGCAGCTGTCCAGCTGCTGCTGAGTGGCGGGGAGAATAGAGTCTGACGATGACATGGCTGGGACTGAAGAACCACGCGGGTTGAAGAAATGACCCAGGAAAATCCAAGTGTCCTTCTGCCCATGGGGCCAAGGGCATGCTTAAGTATGTCTGCAAGCTTTTGAATTAAGGGAGGGAATGGAATATGGGTAGGTCTTGGGTGAATGGGGGAAGTGGGTAGAACTGGAGTGGGAAACAGCAAAGGGAGCAAGAAGTACAGAATAGGGGAGCAGAAGTGTGTCCTGAGAGATGAGTAGAGAGAAGTAAGAATATGAAACTTAAAGAAGTGAAGCACAAGATGCTGCTCGAACATAAATATTTTTGTTTCACGTTGAGCTGCTTGCAAGGTTCCTGAGATCATGGGAGTTAAGAAAGTGTACCTTGGGTCTTGGCTGACAATGCTGTAAAGAAACATCCCATGAAGTTTTTGCATATATCTTGTTCCAGCAGTGTGGTGCTGGAACAATGCTTGCTCTTGCAGGGCGTAGTTGTTTGGCATGCTGTGTCCTGTTTGTCAGTAATTGTTAGTGATACCACAGCTGTCCCCATGGTGATAGGAAGTCAAATGCCCTAACCTCATTCTTTGGAGTTCCAGATAGTGACCTCCGTAATTCCCCCGTTAGATTCTCATGACTAGTTCACAGATCCTGATCTACAGAATCTGTATTTCCATGTACAGTTCAGAGATCCTAGGACCAAATCCAAGGACATTTGTATTAAGGTCATTTGGCAACTTACACAAGTAGAGATGCTTTCCTGGTAGTGTCCTGCGCCTAGCTGTCCCCCACAGGGATGGGAAATTACAGAATCACAATGAAAATAACTGTAAGCATGCATGGTTATCCAGGTATGGTTTGAAGAACAGTATTTCTTTTTCTAGCAAAACCTTAGGTGCCTGGAAGTTGTTCACAGAAGGCAAGGGCAGTGCTGGAAAGTGTGTGCAGAATGAGAGCTGGAAAAGGAACAAGCTGCAGAGCAAAAATAGACTTAATTACTAATCACTGGTTCTATTCATAATAATTTTTTGGTTGGAACATCTTGATTTCACTGAAGAGTCTGGTCTTCTTTTATCCAGAACAGATACAATACTTCTTAGTTGGTTTGTCAACTTAGTTTTGATCTGAGAAGTCAGGGATGGATTTAATATTGGCTTGTTAAAGAATAGCAACTAACCAACTCCGGTTCAAATGAGCCTAAATTTCTTTTTCCCTCTGAACTTTAAAAGCACTGTTTAAACGCTTCAAACAATGGCGAGCTGATGAATCAGTCTCAACATACAAAGGCTCTTTCTAGACAGCAAGCAAAAGGCTTAATGAATGCAGAGTAAGAAACAAATCCATTGATTTTAATCCCAGAAGGCATTCATCCTTCATTGGAGCTGTTGGGTAAAGAGCAGTGATGCTGGTGAAAGGTTTTTCTGTTGATAGTGGAGGAGGACTTGTGTTGGTAAATGGTCCCACACAGTGCCTCAGAACTTGGAACCTCTTTGTTGCAGGTCTTCTGCAGAACCTCTAAGCTGTGCCCCAGTTTACAATTAATTTTGGTTTTCTGGAATGCTGTTTATGTGACCTGGTATAAATTAAGGACTCTTTCCGAAGGGCTTTTTGAATGCTGCACAGATGATGCCTACCAGGAGATGCTGAAGCTTAGAGCATTGTGTATCAGAACAGAGAAATATTAAAACTGATTTACAAAACCAGCAGGTGGTAGTTCAGTTGCCATCCTCTGTAGTTGCGTGGTTCAGCTGACTTGTTTTGTAATGTGGAATGAAAGCAAATTTTGTAGCTAGGGCAGTTTGCCATTACTTCAGCTTGTGGCCACACTTACATTCTAACTCTCCAGTTACCCTGACTTTTCATACCTGCTGCCTTTTCAAGTTGCCAACCACAGAGGACCTTGTGTGAGGTAAAGCTCATGCATGTGTGCTTTACTCTTGACTTTCTGAGATGATGTTCTTCATGAGGGTACAAGTCTTCAAGAGAGATTTTGCAAAGATAAATTAAATGTGCAGAGAAGAGAGACTTTTTTTAAAAGTGTCTTTACAGAAAGAAAGGTTCCTGTTAGTGCAAAACACTTGCACTAACCATGGAAAGGTACTTTAAAGTTATCAGTGCAAGTCTCAGGTGGGGTTTGTAGTCAGGAAGCAGAAGCATAGAAAAACCATGGATCCAGAAGGAATTTATTTCTTTCAGACACTTTTTTTAGATGGAGCTTTTGACTATGGTTTCATATAGCTTGATAATCTGGAAAATAACATTAAAGGAAAAAACCTTGTGGAAAGCCTTGACAATAACATGAAAGCTAAGTTGTATTTTTTTTTTTTGTCTAAAGTAAGTACTAAAGTAAGTAACTAGCTTTAGTATTCTGTTTTCCTAATCTGTAGATAGTTACTTGTTTGCAATATATTAATTTAGGCCGGTGATGCCGTCCACTTATATATACACTGTCCTGTTTTAGTATGTAATAGAATTGTGTCCAGGTAAGTTGTACTAACTGCAAACTAAGTTTTATATCTCCTTTTTAAAAGAAGATCTGTTGTACTAATACTCAAATTATTAAAACCGGCTTCACTGTGCAGTTGCTTCTCATCCTAGGTTTCATGGGGACTTTATTTGTCTAGTTTCCTATGGAAAAAAGGCTCATATGATGCTGTGTGCGTGGGCCATGTGTATCACATGCATATCCAGCCCAGTTTTTTTCTGGCCTGCTGCCTCGTGTGGACAATTGTGACAGATAGGGATCTTAAGGAAACAGAGGGGTCCAAAAATATGGATCCAAATTTTATGAAAATAAACAGCTAATAAAGGAGAGGAATTCTAGTCATGAGTTCATGAAGAAAAATGTGCAGTGCATGTCTTACTAGAAAATAAAAAGGAGGAAAAGCTGTAAGGAATGCCCAAACTTGAGGAGGTTATTCCTTTGACAAATGATTGTTCCATTTGCATCTTCATGGGCAGCAGCAAATTAAGGTAACTACAAAATGTGAAAATGCAGGTTCTGATGTTCCTTATGAATTTATGTACGAAATACAGAAGGAAGTCTTGAAACAATATGCAGGATAGTAAACAGCAAAAGAAGTGTCCCAAGTTCTCAAAATAATTTAGTCTAACTGATAATGTCTGTTTGTGTTTTGGTTTCTATATTAGTGGATATTGTTGTCTCATCTGTTTTCTGTTCATGGATGGGAAATTCCTCAAACTCCAGTAGTATTTTGCATGGTTTTTTTTTTGGTTTTTGGTTGGGTTTTTTTTTTTTTTTGTTGTTGTGGGTTGAGTTGGTTTTTGTTTTGGTTTTGGTTTTCTTGCTGTTTTCGTTTGGTTTGAGAGGGTTCTTTAATATTTTTAATGAGCAAATGAAAAATTAAGCTTCCCTAACTTAACAAGCAGGTGGACAAATGGTCTAGTCTGGACCACTAGGGAAAGCAGAATTAGCTTCTCAGTTATTTTCTTTTGGGAGTTTGGAAAATGATGTAATGACCTTAGTGGATGAGCTAAGTGGCCAGAAGTAAGCTCTTGGAGTAAGCTCTTAGCATCTGGGAAACCTTTAAACCATGTCTTTGTTTGGGTTTTGTAGTTGGAAACACAAAAACATTTGATTTCTAATATTTATTTTCTTCTGTTTTAAGACAAGAATTGAAAAATCTGGATATGTAAAATCTGGTATATGTAAATAAACTTGATCCATTCCAAACATATTCTGATAACTGTCTTGATAGGAACTTTGAAGGAATTATTAGCTCTTCAACTGAAGCTTTAATTTATCTTTAAGATAGTTTCTCAGCATACTTGCATTTATATGTCTAAGTTACTTGCAATATATTCTAAAATATTCCTCATTGATGTGGTTTATAATATCAAATGCTTTTGTTTTAACAGGTAGCACTACTGGGATTAGATGTTTTAGGTGCCTTTGTTGACAGACTATCAGGACGCTTTAAACCCTATATAGGGACTGGTAAGTGAAACACAACTTTTTTTTTAAGACCAAACAGTAAAAGACACCTCCCCCTTCTCGTAGCAGCTGAAGTGGAACATGTTGAAAACTTCTTGAGCTAATTGTAATGTACTGGCAGGCATTTTACTGGTGTTGGAATTGAAATAATTGTATAGTATCATGTCAGTATTTGTTTGTCACTCATTTCTTAGGTGGTGGTTGGGATTTTTTTAAAGGTTCCAGGAATGCCTTTCCAGTAATTAGTTCCGTGCTATATAGTTGCTTACTACTCTGAGACATCTAAAATTTACATTGAAAAACAAGTATTACCTTTAAATTGTGTTAAAGATGGAAGGTTTTATTTGCAGATCACTTTAATCAGAGCTTTATGTCTGCTGGAGCCTGTGGTCTTAGGGGATTATGTGGTCCCCCTCCTGTTAGATAACTCAACTGCAGCTTTTAGTAGTCTAAAAGTTTTTATGGGATGAGAAAAAAGTACTGACTGTTATTTCTGTGTTAAATGTTTGCTCAAATGAATTTCAGATTAATGGATCTAGATGTGCTGGACTATGAGACCTTTTTTCTGGAAGTTACAAGTAAACTACACTAATCAACTCATTTTGCTGCTGGCTTTGAAAAGAAATAGTGATATTAGGACATTAATGTTGGTTTTATAGCACTGACTGTTTTTAACAGAAGTTTCTAGTTAATGTCCTTTTTCAAAATCTGCCTAAGTTACATCATGTTCCTGATCCCCAGCTATCTCAAATTGTCTGTCAAAATTTTAAGTTTCCTCTTCTTTACATATCTAGTTTTGTATTTAAGAGCTTTGAAATAAAACTTCAAAGTTCAGGAGTACAAAGTAGAATTTATGACAAGCTTCTAACTAAGTTAATTGGAAGCATATTTTAGTATTCTGTGGAACTGCTGCAGTAGAGTGCTACAGAATTTAAATCAATTTTGTTTGGAGAGTTTTTCTTTGGCCGGTTAATCTTATATTGGAGCAGTATAAGGCAACTGGAGGCGTATTGTGCTATGCACAGTATTGATTTCTGAATAGTCTCCATTTGTAGCTACAAACATCATTTTGCTCCAGCGTTTGGCTAAGTTTTGATTTTTATTTTAAGACTCTCTAAAAGCTAAAATTACAGTAACATTATTAAAGGAAGGTTGGGAAGCTTATTCAGTTTTTCGCTGTTTTCTCGGATAGTTCGTACTTCAAAATAGTTTGAAAATCCTGTTGTTGGTTTGGGCTTTTCTCGTCGTAGTAGTTGAGTAGTTTGAGATTATGAGCAAATGGAAGATTGAAATTTCAGTAGTATTTATATTAAAAAAGAAAAGAGAGAGAGTACTAGCACTGGGTTACTGTTGAACATGCATAACACTTGAAGCTGTATATTCTAAAAGTATTTTTTAGTTAAGCTAAGTAGTAATGCCTTCAACTAAAACTGATCCTCATGCAAGTTACTGTTGTTCATGATCGACTTCTGTATAAACAAACCTAACAGACACTGAAATCTTAGTCTCAGAAAAGGCAGAAAACAGTATTTGAGGTTACTTTAAAAAAGAGTGATATGAATTCTCCTCAGGTGGAAGGGCTCTCTCCAAGTTTCATAACAAGATGGGAATAATTTTCAGGTTTAGTCAGTGAAGCAGTAATATAAAAACACTATTTTAAGTGTCTGGGGTTTGTATAGTCCAGAGCTAATGAGAGTAATTAAAAACACATTGGTGAACTAGAAAACTGCTTCCTTCAAGAAAACTTGAAAGAACTAGGAGTTTCGCAAATCATGTTCTGTTGACTCTGCAGATCTGTCTTCTAACCTAATCTGACTCCAGTAAGTCAGACCAAAGACTTGCATTTGACAGTGATTTGTTTGCAGATGCCTGAGAAAGAAGCAAGGACAGGAGAAACAGGCAGTGATAATTCGTTCATCAGTAGGAGTTGTCAGCAGTCTTGCAGGTTAGGGCCAGCTGAAGCACATGGCATCTTCCATGTCTGCCCTGTCACTTCATTTTCTTTCCTACAGCTTTTTCTGTTTAGCTTCTGACGCACACAGATCTTTGGCTTTTGCAGTGTTCTGTAGAAGTACTTAAGTATGCAAAACTCTTTTGGATTGGTTGCCTGAAAAACTTGATGCTTGCTAGATCTTGTGTTAGAGAAGTAAGCCAACATTTCTTACCTTCCTGACTGCCAGTTTCTGTTTATGGATCTCTACCATGCCTGTCTTCTGCTATCCCCCTCCCTGCCCTAGCTCAGAGACACAATGGAGCTGTTTCTTGTATACAACTGTTTTTGATTGTTCCTGTTTCCCCCTTTCAGTGCCTTTGTGTTGTGGTGCATTTGAGGAAGCTATATCTGTCATACCATACCAGAGAGGCAGCATATGTTCATAGTGGCATAATTGTTTGTTTTTGTCATATATTACTTTTGTAATTATTGATTATAGATTTCTTTGTTGCAATAGCTGCTTCCTGAAAATTGACCTGATATGTGCATGAGACTGTCTACTGCAGCAACCTGTTTGCTGTGCAGTGATGGTGGATTTGGGGCCCACTCTCCAGGGCAGTGTGTTTCCTCTATGCCTTTATCATTAGGTCAAGACCTCTTCTTGAGAACTGTGGGAAAGTCCAAGTCTGTTAGCTGAGTTACCTTCTGCACAGCTGTTTGCAGAGAGCTCTTAGAGGCTTGTGAGGTACCACTTCGTTTTTTTATTTGATTTCCCAGACACTTCTCCAGCCTGTAGCACTGCACGGGGTAGTGGTGGCCAAAATGCCCAGCCCACTGTTTGGCCTTGTTGAACCTCATATCCATAGTTATACATTTGACCAGAATCAATTATTCTATGCAAACTGCCATTTTAACCTTTTTTTTTTTTTGTAGCTTGGTTATGTTCAGTTAAGTGATTTTTTTGATCTGAATATTGTTAATGAAGTATGTAATAGCGTATTGCAGATGTGCAGTACGTACAGGTGATATGAAGAGAAAACAAAAAACATGGAATCAAGCTTGAAAATGTAAGCAAAGTAGTTCAGCTAAGTAACAAGTTGTTAGGGTCCCACAGGCCATCTTAGTAGCACTTTATATGGTAGGCTTTTACTTTCTCTATTTTGGTTAAATAAATGTGAGTATATTACTTTTTGAAGGCAAACATGAGAGGACTTTTCCAGGTCATTCAGTTATTACTTTGAAATATTCAAATTATAGTTAACTTCTCATTTATTGCACAAAATTATTGCAGGTACTTGCATTCTCTAAAAAGAACAGGATTGCACCATGACTATAGCGAAAGAAGACAGATATAAAACACCTACTTGCTGTATTCTCTGCCTTTTTAAAAATACAATATATCCTCTTTTCTCAGTGAAGTTTCATTTTTATAGCTGTTTTTGCCCATAACATACCTGCAACTTTAAATGTATTTTTCTTTTAATAAGGGGTGTTACATTTTTGTGACCCTGAGATGTTTTTATTCATGATTCAGATCTCAGTAAATGATGAAAGTATAGTAATATATCATCCAACTGCAATATGGCAAAACATATTCCACCTCTCAGACCCCATCCCCATTTAATTTCCTGTTTTGTTTTGATGGGGATAGATTTCCTTAAGTGCAGAGAATAGCTAATGTCACTGAATAGTCACCCCCTTAAGCATTACAGGCTTCTGCTATGAAGTGAAAAACATGAATGCTTTAGTATTACTTCAGTCTTTGCAACCTACATATATGCCATAAATCCATTTGGGCAAAATCAATACAACAATTGTAGGGCAGATATTTTCCAGTATTGCAAAGAGCATGTTAGTGATCTTTGTATTGAATTATAATGCCTGATAAGAGACTTAATTCAGTTTCCTAGGCAACCATCTAATGTTGCACTAAATTTCTTATAAGGTGTTATCCTTTTATGATTAACCACATGGAGTGCACTCTGCAGCTGGCATCAGTGTTCTGGGAGTCTAGACACACAAATTTGGAATCTTTCTTTTAGTACTTCCACTTAAGATCCTTGAAAATACTTTGAAAGCAATAAATACCAGGGTGTATGTTCTTTCATAAGACTACATGTCTGTATTCTGAGAAAAATGTGTTACATCTTTTGGTATTTAAAACTGCTGCTTGCTCTGTGATTAAAAGAGATGTTACATAAGAGTACATAATTACTATATCACAGTCTCTTTTCCCAGGTGATCGCATTAATTATTGAAATAATCGTCTATATCCAAAATAAAAGAGATTATTAGCATTTTGGGCATGTGTGTCTGGATGCTGGAATTTCTAAGAAAAGTGTCTACTTGTACTTTTAGTTCTGTTTCCTAAAACAAGTGAATATGACTTGGCCCTCTTGTTATTGTCAGAAGGAAAAGAAGAAATGTAGTAAAGGTATAGAGAATCTGTTTCAGTTTTACTGTGCAGTATTATACCATGGCACATTTTTCTGCACATATTGAACTGTCCATTAGTCTGTTATATAACTATATTGACATTAGCTTTTACGTACAACCCTGTGAAATGTTGCAAAATATTTTACTTATCTGGAAATTAAAGGAAATGTAATTATCAATTAAAATGACCAAACACAGGTTATATTTGTACATGTACATGCAAGTCTGAATAGGGATACACATTTTGTACACAAGAACTCCATATGTAAAAAGTGTGTCTACTTTTAGTAGTAGTTTCACATTTTTCTTACTATGAAAAGAAACCACTGGATAAAAGCAATTTTGGAAGACAGGTGTAGTGCCATATACCGAGACGTAAATCCAATTTCAAGTGTTTAAATTTTTTACCAGATAGCTTCAAGAAATGTTGAAAGAACATTTAAATTAGCATCCTCAGACTAATTTAAATGCTCTGTCAAATTTGTTGTTACAGTGAAGCAAGCAAGTGTGGCTGCTCTTGTCCTGGATGGGTGCATTCTTCACTGGCTTAAAAACTGGCTGGGTGGCTGAGCCCAGAGGTTGATGGTCAGTGGAGTTAAATCCAGTTGGTGACTGATGGCAAGTGGTATTCCTCAGGACTCAGCACTGGGGCTGGTTTTGTTTAATATTTTTATCCATTACCTGGACCAGGGAATGGGAGTGGCACGCTCAGGCAGTTTGAAGATCAGACCAAGTTGGGCAGGTGTGCTGGTCTGCCGGAGGATACGGTTGCTCTGCAGAGGGATCAGGACAGACTGGAGCAGCAGGTTGAGGCCAGTGGTATGAGGGGCAGCAAGGCCAAGAGCTGGGTGCTGCATT
>VXBQ01013473.1:1207114-1230594 GCA_013400175.1 Phainopepla nitens
AAGGAGGTTGTAGCAAGGTGGAGCAAGTGATAGGACAAGAACAAGTGGCCTTGAGTTGTGCCAGGAGAGATTTAGATAGAATATTAGGAAAAATGTTTTCATTGAAAGTGTTGCCAAGCACTGTAAGGGCCCAGGGAAGAGGGTGAGTCACCATCCCTGGAGGTATTTGAAAGTTGTGTAGATGGGACACTGAGGGACATGGTTTACTGGTGGCCTTGGCAGTGCTGGGTTAGTGGTTGGTCTTGATCACCTTAAAGGGTTTTTCTGACCTAAATGGTTCTGTTACCTGATGTATTTTAAAGCAATTGCAACATGCATTAACTTTTTGAGTGAATCTGGATTAAAAGCAGTTGGTCCAAGAACTTGGAAATACTTGTTTGAGCAAGTCAGCATTTAGTAAGTGACACCCACGTTGTAAGTTTTTGCTTTTTCTCTTACGTAATGGTTGAATTTTTTCAGGTGGAAAAGACTCAAATGGGCAGCTTATTCAAACTGTGACTCTTTAATAAGTGGTTTTAATGTGGTAGGAAGAAATGCTTTAAAAATTCATGAAATCCATGAAAACCAAGAACTGTATTAACATGAGCTGCCATGGCTATTTAACATGTGGAAAAATGCTGGATCTTCAGGTGTTAGGGCCTGAGTGAATTTTATTCTCAATTTCCATTTTTATTAATTTAATTGAAATATTGAGACTAATGGCATGTTCCGCTGAGGATTCAAGATTAAAAATGCTTGCAGAACAACTAAACATAAAACTTGGAATAATTAGGTTGGAAGAGACCTTCAAAATTATCTGTTCCATGTCTTGTCTTAAAAACTGGCCAGGCTATGGTGTTAAGAGAAAACCTGGAAATGAAATAACTCAAGAAACTGAGTTGCTCAGATAAAGTAAAGCAGGCTTTTCTATTTGTGTGAAAGATGTCTTGTCTCAAGGATGCCTTGTTGCATCTAAATACAAGTCAGGTGTTTTGTCTGATATTGCCTTTTCATTTTATATCTTACTGAGCTCAGGAAAAGTTGTGTTGGATTGTTGTAGGATTTTGTTAAATGATAAAATGTTGACTGATTCTTTTTTTCTCTTTTTTGGAAAAGACTATTAGAGGACCGTCCATTATTTGGGGTGGGGTTTTTTTGTGGGTTTTTTTTTTGGGTGGGTTTTTGGTTTGTTGTTTGGTTTTTTTGTTGTTTATTTGTTAGGTTTTTTTGTTTGTTTGTTTCGTGGGGTTTTTTTGTTTGTTTTTTAAAATTTTTTTCTATAATAGCTGCTTTTGTATTTTCAAATGTAACAAAAATACTAACTTCCTGCAAGACCTCAGAAAATCTTTAAATTTTCTTTGGCTTCCTCAGTATTTAATGGTCACAGCTAAAGGTCATAACTGATTTAATCTGCAACTTTTTTCGTCTTTGTGATTAGATTCTCTGAGGTTTCATTTAAAAAAAAGAAAAGTAAAAATCTGTGCAGGCTTTTAGGTTTTGTTGTTTTTTTGTCCTGGCCAGCTAGTGCTGGAGTTTTTTAGTAATGAGAATTGATGTTACCTGAAGTGAGACACGCTTGAGTGATAGGCTGTGATTTAGAGTACCATCTTCTTGCTGTTTGTGGACATCTCACTGTATGGCACCTAGAAATGCAGTGCTTTTAACTCAGAGCAGTGATAACCTAGCCTTCTTTGGTTTCTGCTTGATTCTTATTATTCTGGTTCTGTAAAAAAACCTAGCCTAGAGCTTAAAAAATTTCAGAAGATGCCATGAGTATTTGTTCTCAATCTTCTAGTTTTCTTTCAGGTTTAACAGGTCTCTTGAAACTCTTTGGCTTTTAAGAGCATTCTCATGTTTCTGAGACTGACACCTTGACAGGCTCATGGATAGATCATGTATAAAAGTGTTTTTTTCATCTCTGCTGTTGATGATGAACAGTATGTGTCATTAATCTCACTAATGCTTTACTTAATTACCTCCTGGAGAGACCCCAAGAAGCACATTAATGTCTGAAATTGCTTTTGATTAAACCAGCCTGGACTTTATGTTGAGGAGGGGAGCACTGATGCCTCTCTGAGAGCCTGCTTATGGTTCTTTGCTTAGAAGTAGCCCCTTGACCACATGGATCCATCAGACTGGCCCTGTAGGGAGCCCCTGTGGGATGCCTTTCTCTCCTGTGCATCCTGCCCAGAGCAGAGGCTGCCCTAATTGCAAGGGCAGTTCTTTCCCTCCCTCCCTCCTTTCTAATGACAGCTGTTCAATGCTGCTGCCTGAGCTGGCAAGGTTTCTGAGGGAACGAGGAAGATATTGCTGCCTAGGTTTAATCTCTTTCTGTTCTCAAAGACTTCGGTAACAGAATTTTTGCCAGCTGATAACGTGTCCTCAGTAAAGATTCTTTTTTGCTTAATGCTTTTTTCTAAGTCTGCAGGTAATGCAGTATCTCAAGTTCGTTCATATAAATAGGTGGACCTGAGACTTAAAATGAGCACAGGTATACAAAGAGCAGCAGGTGTAGGTGGTCAGAAGAGAAGAAAAAGTAACAATACAAACTGAAAAGCTCCAGGGGGAACTCTTGTTAAAGTTTAACGGAAGGAAACTATTTGTGCTACCTATGGCATTCTTTGCTGCAGGGGTCATGCAGTTAAACTGCTCAAGGTTTTAGAGATACCTTGTATGCCATTCTAGACAATTTCTGTGATTTATTTTTTTATCATCTTCAGTCCTGGTAGAGGAAGTAAATATTTAATCTCTCAGACTGTACACTGACTCTGAAGGCTGGTTTCGGCTTTAACTCATGCATCTACTGTCCCAGCTGGTGGTGATAAAATTATTTGGTGAATTTGGATAAATAAAAATTTATTCAGATTTACTAAGATGAGAGAAGGAAGGCACTGTAAAAAGAAACTGATGGGATAATAAGCCCTGTTACGGATCTAGCAGAAAGAAAAAAGGCATAAATAGCAGCTCAGATGTAAATGCACAGCATTGTCAGCCAGTTAAAGGGGGTGATTGTCCCGCTCTGCGCTGGGGTGGCCTCACCTCATGCACTGAGTGCAGTTTGGGGCACCAGAACATAAAAAAAGACATTAA
This sequence comes from Phainopepla nitens, assembly GCA_013400175.1. NCBI lineage: Eukaryota > Metazoa > Chordata > Aves > Passeriformes > Bombycillidae > Phainopepla > Phainopepla nitens. Next base: position 1,210,184 of record VXBQ01013473.1, read on the forward strand.
TTCATTAGAGAGTGTCCAAAAGAGGCCAACAAGGATGGTGAAGGGCCTTGAGGGGAAGCTGTATGAGGAGTGGCTGAGGTCATTTGGTCTGTTCAGCCTGGACAAGAGGAGACTGAGAAGACACCTCACTGCAGTCTGCAATTTCCTTGTGAGGAGAAGAGGAGGGGCAGGCACTGATCTCTGCTCCGTGGTGACAGTGACAGGACCTGAGGGAATGGCCTGAAGTTGAGCTAGGAGCAGTTTAGGTTGGATATCGTGAAAAGGTTCTTTGCCCAGAGGGTGGTTGGGCACTGAACAGGCTCCCCAGGAAAGGGGTCACAGCACCAGCCTGACAGAGTTCAAGAAGTGTTTGGACAATGCACTCGGGCCCATGGTGCAACCCTTGAGGTGTCCTGTGCTGAGGAGTCAGACTGAATGATCCTGATAGGTGCCTTCCAACTCAGAATATTCTATGACTCTATGAAATAGCAGGTCAGTTTGAGGTAGATCTGGTAGAATTCATGTCTGTTGTGGAATATTTTTGCTAACACTTCCAGGTTTTCTTCAATAATGAAAACCTGTAAAATTCTGGTAAAACAATGTAGAAATCTTAACAGGAAAACCTCAGGAGGGGCTGGAAGTGGTAAGAAGCTTTGACAACACGTTAAAACATGGCAAAAAACCAAGTTGAATGGAATACAGTGCTTAAAAAAAAAAACAAACAACAGTTGAAAAAGGAATCACTGTCTCCTAAATTTAGTGTAGTTTTTCTCAGCATATCAGCAGAAATAAAAAACAGAATTATGTCAAATGTTATTAGATTTTCCAAAATCCATTTGAAATAATTTAAGAGTCTAGGCAGCAGAAGATAAAAGGTGAATAAGGTTAATATAAAACAGTAGGAATGTGTGAGTCCAGACTGCCTGTGCTAAATTATATACTTCACTGAGTAACTTGTTAGGAGGCTACCACATTGAATACAGCCTTCGTGTATGGTCCTACTTCTCCTTTGTCACCCTTGCTTTAATTCTGACATCTGTTTGACATTGTTGAGTTTGCAGCCTGATGCCAGAAACAACCAAATGCATGTATTTGCATTGCAGTATAAAGAGGCACACTAATTTGATAATGCTGGTCAGAAAGCTTGTGCATCTTGAATAAAAAGTAGCAGCCAAATTGATGTTCAGTTTTGAAACGTGATCAATAGGAAACTCAGCTTCCAATGATTTCCTGCTGGAGCTTATTCTGACAGAAAAGATGAACAGCCATGCTGAAAACCAGCTGGTGGTTGCCAGCATTCAACAGCCTAATTTCATGTGTCTTGTGCAAACAGAATATGTCATGCCTTATATGGGGTCTTACAGAAACTTGAATTTTAGGGGGGAAAAAGGCAAGCCTGCAGCCATTTGGGCCCTTTAACAGCTCCCACAGAATGTTGTCCCTGTTACAGCTCCAGGAGTGGCAAAGGCTGGTGTGTTCAGTAGCTGCACACACTGAAATCTGCAGGCTGTGTCATAGCTTAGTTTAACTTGGTGACCTCATCTCTGTTCAGCAGCTTCTAGTAGCTGTTCTCTGTGCTTGCCTTGGTGATTTGAGCAGAGCCCTGGTATCTGCAGCTCCATCAAATGACTCAGAGTGCTAATTAGTCACAAAGGAGCCGTGTTCCCGCAGGACTGGCACTGGCTGTGTTTGTTTCCTTCTCTGTAAAGCTAGAATTGCCTTCAGCTGCCCAGCAGTCAGGTCAGTGTAGAGACATCAGTAGTAGTGTAAGGCATGGGGACAAGGTCAGTTCAGAAGTGCTGAAAATGGACATGAACAGTCCTGCTGGCAAGAAAAATGTAATCAGTACATGAGTGAGTGGAGGTTCATGGGAGTGGTCAGCTGTCTACTCCCAAAAATAACTTCTTAAATTCTAGATTTCTTTCTCTGTTCACAAAATGGAAAAAAGACCCATTTTTTTTTTCAAACCCAGCCCCCAAACAAAACAGAAACACCCCTTAAAAACTGAAACCGTAAAGACAAAGTCCTGCACTATCAAAAAAAAGCCATCCAACTCAAAGAAAAAAACCCCAGACTCTTCTTTTCAAACTGTAAAGTGAAAGTAGCTGTACTAATTTCCTCAGAGGAGAAAGGGTAGAGAAAATAGATGAACACCGCAAAACCTTAATAATGGTGGCTGAAGATGTCAGTGGACTGTCCAGAACCAGTAGAGTTAAATACTCAGATTAAGACACTAAGAAAGCCTTCAGATATCACAGGAGGAGAAATTCAAACTTCAGCAGTGTATTTGTCAGTAACAATCATGGTACAGAAATGGCTGCTGTTCTTAATTGTAGGAACGGGGGGGGACTCAGGAGACCTCCTCAGAATGTATGATTCTGTTCCCTTTATTTTGCTGGCAAATGTATTGTTTAGTTATTACTATAAGATCATTATGTACTGATAAAATTACTTCAGATCTGCCTTTCAAACAGTAGCAAAATACAGTTATTTCTTTAGTGGGTAGAAATTCTTTGGCAGTCTGTTGAGGTCAGGCAGCAACTGTAAAATACTCTCAGGTGTTCAGTGATGTAGTTCCAAATGTAGCAAAAAGTTGTTTTAGCTGCAAAGATGTACTTTTTACTTGGGATACCTTAAATCACTGTCTCAGGAGGGATGACATCTCCACCAGTTCCATCAACTTGGTCAGTTGTGCTTCCTGAAGGAAGGCAGCACAGCCAGCATCATCAGCTCTCATTTGGGAGAAGTGGTACTGAAAGCACTGGGGGAAAGAATCTCACAGAGAGAGGATGGAGGACTGGGAACCAGTACAGCAGCATCTTGCACAACATGGAGCTGGCTGTGCATTCATTGGGATATCTTTCCTAATGTTACAGCATTAATTTATCTGATGTAATTATAAACTTCTCTCTGGAAAAGCAAGCAAAAAAGAATTGGCAAGTACTTGGATTTAGATTTTTACTTAATTTTAGGGTGTGAAATCATCTACTGTCGCACAGTTTTACTTAAATATTATTTGAGGATGCTTATTTTAACAGAGTAATTTTTAACAGTGCTTTTACTGAAGTAAGGCTGGGTTTCCAGAAGATACACTGTGTGACTAAAGGGATTTAAAAGTTGCAATTTTCTTACAATAAAGAGCAAAGTTGCACTGATTTTAAAATAGGCATATATTTCTGTTCCAGTTGTTTGCCACTCACCACATCTAGCATTATTTTTTAGAAAAGCCAGACATTCTGAAGCTAACTGGAACACTTTTTGAAGATGAAATCCAAGTCATTCACACAGTTTTGAAGATGGGACGCTTGCTTGCTTTTTAACCTGTTGAAAGTTACTATTTTCTTTCATTTCAGCTTTTTGCATTTGTTGTTAGTCTTATAAAATACTGAGAAATGCACTTGAGGCTTTAAAATATTGTGGCCTACTTAAACTCAGCTTTTATTTTTGAATGACATGCATATTACATCTGTTTCAGAAGATATTTTTAAGCATTAGAAAAATCTCCATTGGGTGTTTAATCTTTTTTACTTTCTGTTTTTTTCCTCTCTCCTGTAGTTCTTCTGCCTTTGATAGATCGTATGGGAGATGCCAAAGACCAAGTTCGAGAGCAAGCACAGAATCTTATATTGAAATTGATGTGTGAAGCAGCACCACCCATGGTATGATTGCTTAATGCAGATTCAGATGGAGGCCTCCCGTGAGCTTATGACTTTTGTATGAACTTTGAACATGTCACAATGTTATGGCGACTGTTAATGGTGTAAATGTTAAAGATACTCTTAACAGATTGACACTGATGTATTGTTTAGCTAAAGATAAAAATCTTGGCACGATGTGATTCTGCAGATTTTGCACAGCATAGCTAAATTCTGAGTAGACGTTTTTATGCCATGTTTTGTTATGCTTTGTTAATTAAAGCGTGTTTGAAGAGTTTGGACAACGGGAATAAGTAAGTTTAATTAGCTCCAAATTTATTTAAAATTATATTTGTACTTGAACACATGAGACTAGTCCTACAGTTAAGGTGCACATTTTCTAACTTAAGACAATGTATCATGACTCTGGGAGTCTGAAAAATGGAGGACTGTTTAACAAGATTATATTCTTGAATGATGATATTATTTGGAAGTCTGGAGACCCTGGATGTGAGTAGGAACTTACTATTTGAGTTTTTAGTTCCTGAGGAAAATATGTTTCTGAGTTTTAATTCTAGAGGTTAATAGGGGGAAAAAAAAAGGGGTTTTGTATGTGCTAATTCTTGGCTTTGTTTATTCAGACAAATAGATAGAAGTTTGAATGTTTGTATGCAGTGAATAAGATGTTGTAGACTTTATCTGGAGTGAGAAAATTGTCAGTTGCTTTGTTTGCCTTATAAAACATACAGCATGCTAGGCTTTTACAGAACATGTTTATCTCCCTTTGGCTATAGATCTGATTGGGATTTAGGCATCAGGGTCTAGTAATATCATCCACAGAGATGTACCTTTATCTATCCGCAGGCTGCAGGATCGGTCATATTCATTGACCAAGAGACATGGCAGTATTTTATTGTGTCAAACTGCCAGTATTTCATAATGATATGTTACTGTGCCCAAGATGCTCCCAAATACCTGGCATACAGACCAGAACCTCTACAGCAACAGCATTTGGACAAGTGCACAGCAGAGCACCGTGGAGATACCTTCATTTGAACAGTTGCTGATAAATAAATTGATGGCAGTTGCTTTGTGCTAGGCCCTTGTCAGGAAAGTTTTACATTGTTGATCCATCTTTCTTTGTGCAGAATTGTTAGGCTGTACATAGAGGTGATGGAAGGAACTTTCCATCCCCTGTGAAGATGACTGTCAGTGTCAGAAAGCATACGAGGTTTGTGGGGTCGAGGAGGAGCATGTGTGTGTAAGACAAGGTATGGCTCTCCTGGTAACTCCCCCAGGGTGGGAGAAGTCTGACTTTGGTTGTCCGCTCTCAGGAGAGCTTATGGGTCATTATAACTTTGCATGGAAAGCATCAATCATCCTCACAGCAGGGACCAAAACAGAGAATCTTTCCTGTGCTTCCAAACACTGAAATACAGAGCTTTAGTCTCTCTGCTGCAGAGAAGCATCCCTTTAGAGTAGCTGAATTAAACAATTTTTTGAAGATAAGTCCTGTAAATTTTTCTTCCAGTCAGCTCATCTTGCCTCTTCTAGCATGTTGTATAATATTTAATTTGTCCTGTCATTAAATCCCTTTACTTGTTTTAGATGTTTGGGGGTTTTTTGTTTCTTTTGTGAACAAGAACTAGATGTAGCTGTTTATGGGCAGGAAGGCGTAAAAATATAGGTAGTATAAGTGTGCTTCAGAGGGATAAAGAGAGGTTGACATAACTCTTGTTAGGAACTTCTGTGAGTTAAAATTTCTAAGCAGCCATTTGAATTTCTCTACTTAAAAAAAAATCACTTCTTAAGGGATAATTCAGTGAAAGACTCTGTTTCTTTTTGGTCTGGTTTGTTTGTTTCAGTAGTCTGCAGTTCCCTCTCTACCTGTATTTTTATACATCTAGCAAGGAGATTTCCTTTTCCCCATGTTTGTCCATGACAGTAGGTTAATTGGAAGGATATTTTCTTCCATAAAATCCTGTTCTTTGTTGTTAAGCTATGCAGTTTTGGCAAGCCATATCCTGCTCGTCTAAGGTTTGTTTTCTCTAAATGCAATGAAGTATAAAACAAACAAACAAAAAACCACAGATGGGACAAAATTATCAAGCAGGACTCCTAATTGGAAAAATTTATGTCCGCTCTGAAGCGTGCTACCTCATTAATAAAGAGGATGCATACTCCCTGCTCTTACGCTCTCTGTGTTTGTTGATCAACAGCTGTTTGCGAGGGCTTTATTTATTATTTTTTTTCCTCCAGAAAGCCGATTGCAGTAATTGGTATGTAATACATTTTAGCAGCTTCGTGTGGCGTCATTATGGGTTGCAGTTGCCGCGCTCGGGGGCGCAGCTGGCAGGGGGGAGGTGCCTGGGCTGCAAAGCGTGCAGCTCCGGGCAGCGCGCAGCCATCCATCGCTAGGCAACGCTGCCCGGATGCTGGCCGGGCTGCAATGGCAGCGCTGCGGCTGGGGCGAGCTGCGGGCTGAGCCCCTGCCTCCGCTGCCAGGGAGAGTCCCCGGGCTCCTCAGCTCCGCGGCTGCGCTCCCGGGGCCCTGATGCGCGGCTGGAGCCCGGCAAGGAGATGGGAAGGTAACGGGATGAGCGCAGGGAGCCGGGGCAGGCAGAGGAAAAGGAGCTCGCTCGCTTCCTCGAGCAGGGTTAGCGAGCCGGGGCAGCGTAGCGCAGGAAGCGGCACCAGCGCCGAGGGGAGAACCGAAAGCACAGCAAAAATGGAAGCGCAGGAATTAGAACCAGGGGGGCGAGAAATAATCAAAAGGTGAAGAAATAGATCTGAGGCGTAAGGAAGGGAGAAGTGGGACAGCTGGAGTATGGATAAGGACGAGCTAAAATGGATCTGAGGAAATTCTGGTAGGGAAATAGAATATGGAGCAAAGGGAATATAGTAACTTCTGCTTGAGTCAGTTTGTAATGTTAATGTTTGTTTTGTGTGTATTAACTGTAACAATTCTGTATGTTTTAAGAGCTGTTTCTCAAACAAGGAAAATACTCATTTACATTGCTGAAGGATGTTTTTTAGGAACTGATTTTGGCACAGAATGTGTTGTGTTCCATATTGTGCATTTCATAAGTTAATTTTATCACTTTTCCAGTGGACCTGCCTTGTTATTTTTTTTGCAACTGTTATGAATGTAATTATATGGAATAGGATTACATTGTATCGTGCTCCTGGTAATTAAAGACCATTATTTCTGCTTTTATAGTACATTTGGGAACGCCTTGCTGTTGGTTTTAAACACAAGAATTACCGGTCCCGAGAAGGAGTGTGTTTGTGTCTTGTTGCTACCTTAAACATGTAAGCTTTTTGTTTCTATGGAGATGTAATGGTTCTATCCTTCTTCTGAATGTCATTTTTCTCTGAAAGTAATTCTTTAGGGAGTCTGGTTCAATTAATACGTGGGAAAAATCAAACTATTTAAGTAGCGGACTTTCTGAAAGAAAGACTAAAGTTACAGAATTTTTATCTTATTTAAAAGTAGATAAAGGACTAGTAAGGGAGAGACAGAGCTTGATTGATGTCATTTTGTATGCTAAAAAATCTAAGCCAAAAGTTCACTTCTGCAAAAATTATTTTCTGTTTTTTTTCTTTAAAAATACTCTTCTCTTTATTTTTTTTTTTGTAGTTATGGTGCACAACCATTAATCCTCAGCAAGTTGGTACCACATCTGTGTATAGCATTTGGTGACTCCAACAGTCAGGTAAGGATTTCAATACCTACTGGCCCTTGCAGAGCTATACTTTGACAGAGCAGTGAAAGCAAAATACATATAAACATTTAAAGAAAAGCTGGTAAGAGTGCTTGTGTACGGCAGATCATTATTTTCTACCATGAGAGAAAGTAACCAAATTTCTTCTTAATCAGTCCATCCACTGGAAGATGAAAGTAGAGTTGCAAAGGCAGCAGTATCACGATACACTGGTCTCTTTAGTTTTGTCTTCTGAAGCTGAAACTAGTAATTACTGAAAGTAGTTTTCTCACAGAGAGTGTTGAAAGGAAATAAATAAAAAAAAAGTTATTGACACAAAAAATTAGCTCTCTAGAAGAAGCCCTTATATGAAACCTGCGCTAGTTTGCCAAATTTGCTGAAGATAACATTATTATGTGTAACTCTTTTCCAGTTGGAATCCAAAAATGGCATTTGAGAATATGCAAGGACCGTCATTAAAATCATTATAGTAAGCAAAAACATCTGCAGTGAAATCAGGAAGTGGTTCATAATAGTGACATCTGAACTTCAGAAAATCTTCCAGTGGAAATGGTTAAAGTATCTTGATTTATCTGAAGTTGTGTTTGAGGGAAAAGACTATGAATACAGTAAGGGAGAAGATAACATTGTTTATAAGCCCATCTCCTACCAGGATTGATCTTTATGCTTAATTGCTGGAAGCAGAAAAGTTGTTGTCTCCTCTGTGCTGCTTAGCATTATTCTGTTCTAGAGAAATTCTGTTGAGAATTTGTCCTTTTTGCTGATCATTAGTAAAGATGTAGTTCACATCTTGCTAGAGCAATTGTGTGTTTAGTTTGAACTGCTGCACAGAACAATGCTCAAGTCATTCCAGACGTTTTATAGAGAATAATGGCATTTACTAAAATGCATTTTTGGCAGTTTTTATTGTGATGATCACGGTGTAAAATTTTTAAAGAGACTCTATCTCCTTTCTTTAACTGTTCTTTGCCTTTCCACTGTCCTGCCCTATTCCCTTTCTTGTCCTGATGTCATGCCACTTGATTCCAGTTGAAATAAATAAAGCCAATGCTGATCACTTTGGTCCACTTTTGTGGGCAGTCTTCCAGAAGGACCTTGCTGTGTGTCCAGCACAGATAAAAGCAAGATGAAATGTCAAGACTGAGTACAGGAGCTAACTTTTGAAAGTGTTGCCTGCTGTGAGCAGGTCCTAGATAAAGCACATTTTTTTCCACAAAGGCTATTCTTATGTCACACCCAGAAATTCCCTCTAAAGCTGTTATTTCTAGGATTTTTTTACCATCTGGGGTTGCTCTAATTTGGAACAAATGCCATATTGAAATAACAGTTGTATTTCTTTTCCTTTGCTTTGCATCTTCACTGTTTCAACTGAATTGACATACAGGGCCATAGAGACTGTAAGGTCTGTCAGCAAATGTTGTTTTGGTTTCTGTAACCCTGAAATTAACAATTTCAACTGTGTTCTCAGGTGAGAGATGCTGCCATACTAGCCATTGTAGAGGTTTATAGACATGTGGGAGAGAAGGTACGAATAGATCTTACAAAAAGAGGAATTCCTCCTGGAAGGTAAGCTAGCTGTTCTGATTTTGTAATTCTGAGCCATTTGTGTTTTACTGTTTGTTATCTGAACTTTAAACTCACTAAAAACTCTGTTTTAAAATTACTGTAATTTTAATTTTATATTCGGGTTAGTTTTGCTTTTCAGTATGATGCTACTAGAATTCCTGTATGTTGATTAGTTTATATGCAAGAAAATTAGCCATTGTTTTGTTTCTACCTTTGACTAATTAAGAAAGCTAGACAGAGCTTGAAATTGAACTTAGTGAGAAAGACCTTCTATTTCCTAAAATCTTTAAAATTATTGTTAAAACAATTTAGATTTTTTCAAGTGTGTTCACCCCTTATATAATAACATACCACTTTACTGTCACCTTCATCTCACTTCCTGATTTTCATAAGGTTGAATAGGTCTGCTACTTGGTGTCAGAGAGAATATCAGATGAGTGCCTCATCAGACCCATCTAAAAAACTGAGAGTCCTAGGTTTTAATGGTCATTTGTAGGATAGCAAAATACAGTTTGATAATATATCAAAATATCTGTTCAGCTCTGGGGCCCCCAACATGAGGAGGACATTGACCTGTTAGTTCAGGGGAGAGCCACTAAATTGATTAGGGTGCTGGAGCACCTCTGCTGTGAAAACAGGCTGATTGTTCAGCCTGGAGAAGAGAAGGCTCTTAGGAGACTTCAGAGCACCTTCCAATACCTAAAGAGGGTGTACAGGAGAGCTGAAGAGGGACTTGTTACAAGGATGTGATAGGACCAGTGACAAGGGCTTTAAACTGGAAGAGCAAAGGTTTAGGTTCGATACTAGGAAGCAGTGTTTTGCTGTGAGGGTGGTAAGACACTGGAACTGCGTGGAGAAGCTGTGGATGCCCTGTCCCTGGCAGTGTTCAAGGTGAGGTTGGATGGGGCTTTGAGTAGTCTGGTCTAGTGAAAGATATCCCAGCCCATGACAGAGGGCTTGGAACTGGATGATCCGAAACTATTCTATGGTGCTATGAAAGTGCCGTGGGAGAAGGGTGTTGAATTTATTGTCTCTTATTCCAGGCAGAGTTCAGCCTGTCGAGACAAAAGTTTACCCTGCCTATGAGAATGAGAAGTTGCATGCATTCTCTTCTATTTAATGATAGTCTTCTTTTTAGACTAGTAATGGGTTACGTGCTTACCTCAGAAGTTTAGGCCGTATTATTACTACAGTTCAAAAAATAAAGTTTTCTAGCAAATAAGTGGAACACGTCTGAGAAGATCTTCCTTGCATTAGGATAGGCCCTTGGACATCTTTTGGAACGGAGAATAAAAGAGTGCAGATATCACAGCCTTTTTGCAATGAACGTTGAGTCTGACTGTAAGTTTAAGTTCAGTACTCACCGTTTACAATTCCATGTGATACCAGCTGAGTGCGTCTTGGGATCCAACTAGGGTTAAACACCATAGGTGCTTTGTATCCCCAGAACAATCAACAGCTTCTAATTTAGTTGCAATAGGTGCCAAGTTGTTGTTTCTACTGTCTGAATCAGCTGAATACAAAATTCCTCCTGATCTGAAAGCAAGCATGGTTGTGTAATTCGCATTTGCATAAGGGAGCAAGGCTGTACTTGGTGCATGTTAAATGGGTTGTTGCCACTAAATCTCCAATAGTTTTGCACCTAACAGTCAGGTTAACTATTTAACAGTGGTAAATAGTACATGAGCTGAGTGTCAGTGCTGTGTCCTCTGCAGTAGGTTTCAGGTTGGGATAAAGGTGGGAGTTACAATTTGCTTGAGTTAAACATGAGACTGCTACTCTGTGTCCCATCTATCCCTGACAGAAAGCAGAGATCCTGTAGTCCCTCCTTACTCCTTCACACAACTAAGAAGTTGTTTGACAAAGCTCAGGAAAGACAGATTACCTCTGTGGTAGCTCAGACTGTTGTTCCTTCAGAGGCAGACCTAATTTAAGATGTTTCTTCCCTCGTGCCTGTCAGAGGTTTTCCCTTTGCTTAGATGCAGTAAAATTTTCAGGTGGTTATGCAGGAGCTATGATCTGTGGGAGAAAACCTTTGATGTAGAGTATCATCATTATTTTGAGGGGAATCTGTGTTCATGTTTGTGTGTCTGGGCAGGTTTTAAGGGGTTTAAGTATTACAGATAATCTGTAGTTCAGACACGACTGCTTTCAGTTGTTGAGTTCAGCCTTAAAGAACTGCATTGCAGCTCCCATACTGTAAGTTGGTGCATTAAAAATTACATGTAAACATAGATATTAGCAGAACAATCTATTGCTTCAGTGTTTGGTGCACACATGAATCAATAGAATATAGGCTTGTTTAGTCTGCATAACAAATTACACATTACAGAGCTGTGTGTTGCTGCTTGAATGCGCTCCATCCTAGAGCACTGAAAATAAGAGCTCCTGTCTGCTGAAAGGAAGGCAGGAAAGTTCATCAAGCATTGTTTTGAGAAATTGTTCAACTTCCTTAAATATGCAAATTGTATATACATGTTGTGTCTATATAAAGCCAAATACAGTCACTACTTTAATAATAGTAGGCTTAAAAGGTTTTGTAATCTGCACCTGGTAGGGTTTGCCTTTGTGGAAAATTCTGGATTTTCTACAGGGCTTTACTGGACCTGTCGGAATCTAAGTAATGAATAAAATATAAGATCTTACTTTTGTAGTTCAATTCTACTTATTTACTATTTATTTTTCTTCAATTTCTCTTCTTTACTGAGATTAATTGGTGAATTTCCTTATAAAAAAAAATCAGCGAGTTCGTCTTTCTATTCGTTATTTTTTAACTTCGAAATCTCAGAATATTTTTATGCTTTTTGCTTGAAGTATGTTCCTTTTTCAGAAAAATCAGTACCAAGTCAGTGGTTGGGAATTTGGATGTTGTTTTCCCTTTTGTTATAATTACTGCTAGAGAGGTTTGACAGTCTTTGGTGTCAGACCTGAAAGTAGTAGTGTTAATGTATTGGTGAATACTGAAAGCAGATGTTATATTTATTGTTCAGTGAGCCAAAAATACCGAAGAGGTTTTGGTCTCTGTGGGCCAAACTGAATGTTTTACAGTATGGAATCTGTGTGGCTGATCTTCCCTGAATGGAAGTAGTATATGTGGCTCTGGATAGCAGTTACTTAGTCTGAGTGTTAAAAGCTTTTATCATTGAGGAATTGATCTGACAAATTTCCCTGCTGTTGCTTCAGAAACAGAAATATAAAAAAACCCAGTAATTTGTTTACTACTTATGTCTAGGGCCACAACTTCATTTCCTAAAATGCTGAAACATATTGCTGTATGCATTTCCAAATTACCACATAGCACATTTCATGTGCTATGGCGATTCTATATATCTGTCTAGTTCAAGTTGTAGATGAGGTCCATCTGTGTGTCCAGATGTGGACACATGTCTTCAAGATCTTTTTGGGTTGGTTTTTTTTTTTTCTTGGAAGGAGACAATATGGAGAAACAACTGCAGAGTTTCATATGGGCCATTTCCTGCTTTAGACTGAGTCTGGACATAAACAACAGACTAGTTACCACCCGTTCTTCTTTATCCTTCTGCTATTGATAGGGGAGTGGTGCTTTTTTGCCTCTTCACCACAAGGTCCACACTTTTAGATATCCCCCTCTGCCTGTCCTATGAACAGTTGAACTCCATCAAGCATAGTCATGAATAACAGCTTCTCAGTGTGAAGTGGTGTGCACATTCCATGGAAGCATCCAGGTTTCCATGTGTGTGCATGTCAGCTCAAGCTGTGTCCTAGCACGGTACATATGTATTCCTCTTACTGCCCATCCTCACCACAGTGTGTTAATATTTTGATGGGGACCTGTTGTCTGAGGAGAGGGTTTGGCAGGTTGCCAGGAGCCCCCATTTCAGGTGCTTCAACTTCATGCATTCATTAATTCACTGATAGCCCATCCAGAAGTACCTGCAGTCTGAAACATGTGGTTTTTGTCAGTGAGGATTTTCCCATTTATATGAGAAGTTGGGGAAGATCTGTCTCTGCCTATTTGGGAAAAGAAGATAATATTTCTGTCCATCAGTGACATGTGGTGACTTCAGTGATTGATTATGATTGCCATATCCAGAGTTGAGCTTTCAGCTATGAGGTGAAGGAGTAATAATGCTTTTCTTCTCAAACCTTCCTCATTGCTGGTAAAACTGACTTCATCTAGTCTTGTAGAATTTCTTGGATTCCTCTTGGCAGGCTCTCTTTTGCTAGGAGCTGAACCTTCTGTAAACATTCTTAAATTGACTGTGGTTGCAATAATTTTAGAGACTCTAATCCATCCTGCCTTGCTGCCTGTGACCGTGTGAAGAAATAGGAGAAGGGAAGAGGGTAGTAAGAAGAGCAGGATGGGAGGAGAGGGAAGGAGAAACTTGTTGTGAGAGACTTTGCAAAGTAGTAGTTACAGATCCTGCAAGCTCTTCCAAAGAGGGTTGGTTCTACAGTAGTGCTTTACCACATTGACAGCTGTGTTATAATGGATTCCTCTGTTGTTGTTGCAATTACGACAAGCGCTGTAGAGTGTGCCTCTGGTCATAAGGACATGCTTTGAAAGTTTGAGGTGTGGCAGTATTGTGTGTTGTTCTCCAGCCCACACCACTGACAACATAGTGTCCAGTGCTGACAAACACATTTTTTTTGTTGTTTACAGTTAATACTTTATCAAATATTTTGCCCAGAGTGAGAGGCAACATGTATATTATTATAACATATTTATAAGGAAGCATTTTGCTTTTAGCTTCTGTTTAAATGCTCAGGAAAGGATTTTTGAAAACAAAGTTCAAAAGAGCAGGAAATATTTTTTTTCTTTTGAACTCTCTAAAATACATGTTCCAAATGGATAACATCAGCTTTACAGGATGTAAAAATTAAAGTGAAATTTTAAGGCAAATCTGTTAATCTTGCTAGTCATATAAGTTTTCTCTCTGGACGACACTTCTGGCTTTTCAGATGTAGTGTTAAGTCTTCCTCATTAACTAGGTGAACTGTTAATGCAGTGTTTGCTATGGAGTGCAGCACTGTTGAGGGGAACTCACAGTCCCTGATAAACACAAACATATGAAGCAAACACATTAACTTCTTGTTATGAAAGCAAGGTGGCCTAATGCATTATTATAGGTATTGATTCTCATGTGAACTTCTCGCTTTGTATGGTTGAAAGCACATAACATGTTAATGTGATTTCATGTGTCTTTAGTAAATTCTAGTAGCCAAAAAACCATTTCATTTCCAAAGTTTTACTTTTTCAAGTCGAAGTGCAGAAAACCCCATGTGGGTATTTATTGCCTTTGGTTTGCAAATTTGATCTTTTCATTTAATGACTTGAGGTTTAATAGTAAAGTGACATTTGTGAATTGCTGCAGAAATGTTTCAGACATTTTGCTGTGGCAGCAGTGCTTGGAAATGCAGTGGTGGTGCAAAAGGCAGAGAGGATAATAGGTTCCAGGGACAAGCTGGCAAGTATGCCTGGGTAAGATTAGGCAAACTACTACTGAGCTACATACAGTTTCGAGATAAGTTGAGATGGTGGAATAACTGCTGGTTTATGTTAGGGGTTATTGACTTAAATGATTAAGGGGGTTTTGGGTTGTGTTGTTTTAGATGCTTGCCAGTAGGGTAGGCCTTTTTGTGGAGATTTGTATAGTTCTTGTTGTGGGCCTGCTAAGTCCAGGACCAATTTGCTCTGTAGCAAATTGCTTTGAAGTATTTGGAAAGTAAAAATAATGCATTGCGAGAGTCCTAAATTGTTGGAAAGGTGAGGGGGAAGGCTCAAATTTCTATGCTGTTGTCTGTCTGCATTTCATTATTTTATCACATTCTTCATTACTAGATAAATGAGGTCTCAATGAGTGAAAGGGATATGCAAGTCTCAGAGAATGTAGACTATGCAGTGAAAGTGCACTGCCTCTCTACACAGATCATTGCATAAAAGTGGTCTGTGCATAATGAAGTGTTGAAGTGAAATCTTTGTGTGTCCTTGACTATTCTCCTTGTGAGAATTTTCTTACCCAGATGTAGTTCTTACCCATTTTTCTTAGTTTGTCATAAAATAGTTTGGATTGTGAGTTGTAAAGATAGCCTTTCAGAGCAAATTTTGAATTGAGTAGTATAGTCTCTCGTTCTTCTGATGTAGCTGAACTGTGCCTGTTCAGAGACCTGCAGACTGTCATGTGATTTGTAGTTCATAACTTTGTTCATTTAAAATCAGGATTCAGTCCTGGTACTCCTGGAGCTAAAAATCCCACGTGCATGTTACATATTACCATATTCCAAGCAGTCTAAAATGCAGAAAAGTCTTTGGAGAAATACAGGAAAATGTTCTCAATTGTTTGCAGCTGAACAATGTATTATGTCAGTACAAATCTATTGCTAATGCGTGGGCCACGTTTTTCTGAGAGATACTTCCACTGCTTTTATTGAGTTTTCTGCAAAAGTGATGAGAAAGGGCTGTTGAAGTGTTTTGCCAGCTTTCTTGATTGAGCACCAATTTTTGCCTTGTGGGACTAGATTGCAAATCTAGGATTGTGGAGTTTTTTGGTTTGGTTTATTCGGAGTTTTGTTTGTCTGTTTGCTGTTTACATGTAGGAAACCATTTGCAGTGTATTCTCTACTGTTACAGTTAAAATCAGGGGTGTGCAGGTTGCACACATTTAAGTGTTCAGTATACCTTAAGTTGAAAAGAAAGTTTTGTTGTTTGGGGTATTTTTCCCCTGTGGAAGTTCTAACTCCCACAAAGCTCTTTTCATAACCAAACTGAGGAAATTTTGTGGAACAAAAAATCAAAGAAGAGTATTAATAGTCTTAGAACAAATTAAATAGCAATCCTTTTTTTTTCTTCTAAGTAAACATTCCATAGTTCAAATTGTAGCCTTTTGTTGTTGAGTATGAATAAATATATATATATATATACACAATACCCAATATGCGCTGTTACTGAACCTGAACTTTAGAATGTTATTTTTAATCATGCTAATAACAATACTAATTTTTTGTTCTTTGCCGAGTTTACTTGGTTTTCTATGCATTTCTGTGAAGATGCTTAGCTAAAGAAGAATCATTTAGGAATTGTTTCTCCATACAGTTAATCTCTTGTATATTCTGCATTGCTGCTTTATATATGCTAATAAACTGATTTTTGTTTTTACCAGCAGCCAGTGGGATTTCAGAGATGTAAAAATCCTTTGTTGTTTTTTTTTCTTGATAGGTTACAAACAATTTTTGCAAAATTTGATGAAATAAGAAACTCTGACAATATGATTTTAAGTAACATCAGTGGTGAGTATGAAAGATCATATATTTATAATCAGCTTTAGATTAATGCAAGATAAGTATTTAAATACTAGCGTTATCGATGTGAGATGGATGAATAGAAACATGTAAGTGCTAAGAAAATGGCATGCTTGGTGAAACAAGCTTGTACACTTTACTGGAAGCATTTGCTGGACTGTGGTCAGAATACAGTTGGAAAAGGTGTTGAAAGTGCATGGAAACAGGCAGTGAATATCTAACGAGTTACAGATGTGCTCAGTAGAGGATAGAAGAATGCTGCAAAGTGTTCATGTATGGGGAAAAAAGATCAGATGAACCTTTATCCTTAGTGTGTTTCTAAGAGAAAAATGTCCTTTAGTGATGGGTGCGTTTGATGTGGTCTCTGTTAAAATGATGCATCATGATTATAATACATGGAGTTTTAAATTCTAGAAATAGGAGGCTGCAGCATTCAAAGATGATTGTTGAAATTAGGCTTCATTGAGCTCGAGCTCTTTATTTTGGTGTATTTCAAGAAAAGACAACTTGTTATGCAGAGAATCCCTGTTGCTTCCTACTGATTCTTTGCTACAGTATTTTTTAGTATGAAAATTTAATTTAAAACTGTAAATTATGAAAAAAAAGTTACATAACAGCAGAACAAAGGAGGTGCTGTGGCAGTGGCTTTAGCACAGTCAGTTTTGGAATCCACATTGTCTTCTGCAAGGAATCAGTAGATCTTGTTTTATTGGGAAGAGTTTTCTCATGTTAATTTGGCTTTCAAAGTAATTGTTGATTATGGTCTGCTGTACCTAAAAAGTGTAACTACTCAAGAGTAGAAATATTTTGAGGAATGCATCTGATTCCTTAATGTACTCAAATATACCTCTTTCATTTTAAATTTTCTCACCCATTTCTTTCTGTTCATATGAAAACAAGTGACTAGGTTCAAAGACAAGTGGTTTTGTAACCTTTTCTTTGACATAGTAAGAGATTCTTTGCTGCATTTTGCTTTGAAGTAAAACATTTCTATTCTTGAACACTTAAAATTTATTTGTAAAAATTTTTATTTTTAAAAAAACCCAAAGCATTCTAATTTGGGGGAAAGTGTTTTACATAAAAATGTAGATGTTTTTGTTCTGTTAGATTGTAAATTTACTCATTATGAAAGGGTAAACCATTATCTTTTGCATTTAACATTAATGCAGCTGTGTACGTTTCATAGGTTTGGGAGTTTCAGAGATGCATTTTACATGTGTATTTTTTCCGTAGGTAGTTCTCAGGAGAATGGAGAAAGTCACACAGGGGAATATAAGCACTGAAATAATTTAAATATAAGAAAATAAATACACCATACTGCTGGACTAGTTAACATAGCACTTCTGTCCTTTTTGTCTCCATTTAAGAGTTATCAAAGTTTGTTTTGAAACGATTTTTCTCTCATGTGGAAAACACAGATGTTAATGCTGATCTATGACAGTATAAACCATGTCTTTTTTCTTATAGATGGCAGTTTCTATGCAAAAGTTACTGTGATTCCGTTTTGGTACCATAAATTGCAGAATCTCTCTTAATTCATTTGTTTGAGTATTTTTTGTTTGAACCTAGTTCATCTGTTGCTTCCATCTAGGCAGTTTTTCAATGTTATTGAAAATGTATTCTTCCATTGTTAGTGCTTTATCTTGGCTTTGTGCTTCATTATTCTCTGAAGGACAATTTGTGTTTACTGCTTGCACGTGTAAATTTAAAGTTACTGTTGAATTCCTGTAGCCTTGGTTCCAACTTTTCTTTCAGGAACTTTATCAAACATCTTTGGATAAAGGCCAAATTTTAATGGCTACATACATCTGTTACAATGTTGAGGATTTTTTTTTTGTGCTTTGGATATTTTGTAGTAGGGTTTGGGATGGTGGTGGTGGATAGGGTTGTCTTTCCCAAGGCGGGGAGGCAGAGGTAGGGTGGAAAGCACAAAAACACTTCAACTGGCTTTGATATAATTAAACTCCATAGTGGGCCTTCTTAACAACAGAAGGCAATGGCTTTTTGCCAGGTGGAGTTACTGTCCCAGGTAGGGTGACTGGACTGTGTGTGATGGGTAGGGAGGAACTTCTTAATACAACCTTGGAAGATGTCATCATCTTCACAGTTCTGTGTGACACTGCTATGGTAGTGAATATTTGGTGTGTTGACCTGGTTTCTGAGAATCCAGAGATGTGACTTAGGATTCTCTCATCGAGTAATACTGATGTCAGTTGTTCAGTCTTTTTATCAAGCAAGTACTTAGGAAGAAAAAAAGGAATAAAGAGTCAAATAATGCAGCTTTAAAGAACCTGAATACAAAAATGTTTTCCATACTATATTGATAGTCAAAACAAACACATATTTAAAAAAATTTGCTTGTACTAATGTGAGAGTAACACTTTGAGAGTCATAAAAAACATTGTGTTGGTATGCTTAGGTATGTGGGAGAAATACAGGTAGGACAGGAAAAGGTCTCTTTTACCAGTCTTAGCACACTGGTAGATTTAATCTCTTACCCTTTTAAGTGTGCTAGAAGGGATCTATTGAGAACAATCCCTTCAGTCTTGTTTCCTTTATTGAATCTGATCTGTGATGGAGTGGTAAAGAGGAGGAGGAGAACATGTTACCATTAGGGACTGACAGATCCTCTTGGAGGGCAGACGAGGTGGAAAGCTCATGCAAACGCTTGTGGATGGAATAATTGGGGTAGGATGTAATGAGGAGTTTCAAAAGCCAACACATGAGGAGGTACCATGTCTAACAAGGAAACTGGGCAGGAATCTTAGTACTTTTGCTTGATGAGAATGGCTTACTGCCTTAAATAATATCCCACTGCTAGCTTGCCTCTCCAGCTGACCTTTGATTTTTTTTTTTTCTACTCTGACGTGTTACAGTAAAACCAGAGATCATTTCTTTAATGTGAATTATGCAAATGACTGAGCTGCTATGCAAACCTTGGGTTTTGTTTACATTCATAATGATGCCTATTAAAAGAATCATATCAGGATGTTTGCCCGTTAAGCAATGCCTTATGCATGCTGCTAGTTTTGCCTTTTTACTCCACCAGAACTGTGTGTAGCCTTCCAAACTGGAGAAGATTCTTTAAAGCACACACCCCCCCCCATTTTCCTGCAAGTGAATGTTCATTTCTATGGAAACAGAACTGGCAGCCAATCTCAGCACTACAAAAGCACTTGTTTCTCCTGCCTGAGATTTGTAAATACTGTTTTCTCTAAGAGAATTCAAGCAGACTCCAGTGTCGGATAGTAGTGTCATTACTGAGACAGGGACTTAAAACAAAAGAAGGTCAACTATTAATACTGAGCTCCCTGCTGCATTCAGCAGAATAATTGAGCTGAAGATAATTTGTACATCTCTATTCAACCTGTGCAATTTTTCCATTTTAATGTTTAGTGGCTCAGAGGACTGGCTTTACAAACACAAAATAGGACAGGTAGGATATGTGATGTTAATATCATGGTGTAGGGGAGCTGTGTTATGGGTGATAAAGATGCAGCTGCAATACATGTTCTCCTGGAAAAAGGGCAAATAAAAATCCATAGCACTAGAGTCTATCTGTTTTTCCACATTACACTATTGTTTTTTATTTCCCTTTGCTGTTTTCTATTTGGAAATATAGTTACTATGGAGACAGTGACGACATACTCTTAATAGAGCTCACCAGTGCGGCACAACATGAATATATATCATTTGGGAATACTGGTGATAGCTGCCGTGATTATTTTATAGAGATTTTGAGCCGCATGTATTCCTTTGGCTTGCTCAATGCAAGCGGTCAAAATGTAGCCACATGATTTGCAATTTCAGCTGCTCTTCCTGATAGCTTATTTTAAATAGTCAAATTTACTGACCGATGAAGTGTACTAGTCAGTTCAAGCCCATTTGGAAGAAAAGGGCCTCATCAGGCTGGTTTTAAGGAATTGGAGTGAGTTTTTGGATTATTACTACAGGGAACTGTGTACGGCTCCTTGCAAATGCGTGGTTCTCATGCTCTGCGCAACAGCATATGCTACAGTCTGCCTGAGTTTTAAAGGTTTCTTATGGCAAGACTAAGTAAAGTGGTACTTCTTACTTGCTACTTTTTTTTTTTTTTTAATCACTGTTGGATTGCACTCTCTACCCTCCGCGTATCACCCAGTACGTAGGTTGGAGTACAAGCTCTGATGAGCAGCTCAGGCTCTGGGCAGGCTGTCCTTGATGCTCTCCAGCATGTGTTGCACGCATG
>VXBQ01013473.1:1231567-1329358 GCA_013400175.1 Phainopepla nitens
GAGCCGGGCGCCGGGCGGTGGATGCTGCGTGCAGCAGCCGCAGGATGCCGGGGCACCGAGCGTGGCAGCTCCAGCCCTTCTTGGAATTTTAACCGTGCCTGGGTTTCTGGGATGGCCCGTGATGTAAGTTATTTACTACGCTGGGAGATTGCGCTGTGCATTTGTATGTTGGCGTTGTGTTTACCCCTCTCGTCTCGGTGTTACTTGTGTTGGCCACCGCTCCAGGATAAAGCAGAATTTACTGTAGCGCTCTGTAAACAAGCGGATGTTAACCTGTCCCGTTACATGAAGAAATTCATACTCATTCAGCATAGCCATAAAAGAAGAGCCTTGCTGCTAGAGCTAGGAATGTATATTTAATAAAGCCATGGGATGTTACTACGTTTCCTTCGCTGCACAGTGTATTGTTACACAAACCAATGGAAAGTAGGTCAGTAAAGCAATACAGACTATATGGTTGTGTTTTCATTAAAAACTAGACCTATGTTTTATCTTTATGACACCTCTTGGGGTTTGCGTGTCAGCCAGATTCTCTGAGCTTAATACCTTGATGACTTTCTATATATGCGTTATTATTTTTAGAGAGACTTTGAACGCATTCATTGGACTAGCAGCAAGTTTAGGGATGAGGTAGGATGGCTGTTTTACAAGTGACTATATATGCAGATTTGCATAAAGAAAATGGTTTATAACGATCACGGGTTAAATCTTTCATCTGAATTTGCTGAAACAGTAGTTGTAAGAGTCCTGAGAGAGACCCTTTATTGAGGCAGCCTGAAATTTGTGTTTTTCACTTAGTTCTTTCATATGCCAGAGGTTGAAAGAGATAATGAGTGTGACCAGAGCAGTGAAATTAGGTCTGGACTGTATAGTCCTAAAAAAAAAAATAAAATCGGCAGTTCTCTGATGTTTGTGGTTTTTTCATTTGCAAGGGGCAGAGGAAGTCATGGTCTCTGTAGAACTGAATAGGTCCCAAGCTCACTCTTGCTGAGATTTTTTTTTTTCTTGGAAATGTTTTTCTTCAGCTTTATTTCCTTCCTGTGAAGCAATACAGTTCTTCATGGTGTAAACATGAATTGTGGTAACTTGCAGATTAAGAATACAAGTTTTAGCATGTTAAGAAATAACTACATTCACTAGGCAAAGCTGTAGGATTTTTGTCGTTCTGTAATGGTTGAGGTTTATAAAGTGAGGGTGGTTGTGGAGCTCTCTTCTGTATAATTTAATTCGTCATTAACAAAGGCACTAAGAACAAAGTACTGTTCAGGCAGTCAGCTGACATTCTGTGTAGGAGCTTTGAGCAATAATGCCAGATACAATTAACAGTGTGTAGGATGATTGTGTAGCTGTTGGTCTCTCTTAAAACTACTGCTTACCACATTTACAAGGAATTCAGTCTTCTGATATTATGAAACTGCAAGGGAAAACAAACCCTTAGTTACTATTAAGAAAACTTCTGAATCCTTTTTTCCTAAATTAAATGATGGTTTGGCTGCCATCTTTTGTTTTGCAAATGTTCTGTATATTCTCCTAATATATGCAACATAGAAGAAAATGTTTTAGGGTTAGTGATTCTGCCGCCTTTGAGAAATGTCTTTTTTCTCGGCAAAATGTCGCTTACTTGTGGCCAGTATGTTTGTTTAACTTAATATTTGTGAGACTGGGCTGAAGGCATTGTGCAGATACTCCAGAGAACAGTTTTTTATACTGGTCTTGCTTGGTTTGCTGGCCTAATCATCCTAGATGTGTTACACAGTTGCAGAGTATGTTTGGAAATGCTATTTAGAAGTGATAATGTCACTTTTATCTTGAACACAAGACATTGGCTTATTGGAACCTTTTGGATTATTTTTTTTCCAGTTTTCTTGAGCACAAACAGAAATGTAAATAAAACGAGATGCTTAACAGTTGAATCTTAATCTGATTTCTCAAAGTGAAGATTAAAGGGAAGAACTAGATTTTCTGTTTGCCCCCATGTTAACTGTCTCAAGCTCTCCAAGCTACTGTTGGAAGAATTTAGAGGGGGAAAAATAATCCTGTACTTGTGGCCCAGCAAACAAATGGACCGTAACTTCTGCTTTACTGAATGCGTGCCAGTGGGAAGGCATGGGCCGCCTCAGTCTTAAAGGCATTTCACATGCTTGTGTGAGTGGGGGTCTGTGCTTGCCCTGCACGTTGTGGAGGCTGCTGAGGAAAGCCAGCCAGGTTCCTCGCTCTGGTTCCCCTGTTCCTTGGAGAGGATAATGCATTTCTGCCATTATCCGTCCGTAACCAGATTAGGCTGCTGAGGAGGTGGCGAGCGGAATCGCGGTGCGCGCATCGTGCCGCGCCTTCTCTCCAGGGTTTGTGATTCAGCAGCTTCCACTGGTGTTTCCTCACCTTGCTGGCAGTCTGGGCAATGTTACCCTGTCATTTCATAGGTGAGGGACTGCCTCGATCCCAGTTGAACAAGGTAATTAGGATAAGGACAAAATTATCTGCCTAAAACTACCAATGGCCTTGAAGGGAAGATTAGACATAGGTTTTCTTAAGATGTACTAAACATATTGCAGTACCAGACATAAGGTATTTGAGAGCTATCTAAAAGCATATAATCAGCTTTGTAAGAGGACATATTTGGTACGCACATTTATTGCACTAGTGTATACTGAGTAAACTGTTTTGTATCATATAACAAATAAGCACTTATTTATCAGTGTATTTTTGTGTAAATGGCATACAGTGTAATGATGTTTCATGACTTTAGGCACTTACCAGATTTTAGACGATAAAGCATATGTGACTGGTTTATGAATAGGAATTATCCTTCTGTCTTACTGCATATGCATATCAAATTTTGTTTTGTTTTCTTTCAAAATACTTGATTAACGTATGCATGGTCCTAAAGAATGAGAACAATTATCTTCCATTCCCTGATGTTCTTCTGAGGGAAGGCTGTCTTCCTAAGTCTTTAATCTGATTAACTAGTTTCTGTGAAGTGTGGGTGCTGTATGGCTTTAATATTTTACTTTTGACTGAAAAAGGGATTGGACATACTAAAGGCGCAGAAGCTAGAGTGATGTTTGAGACATTAGCTTGATCTAAAATATGTGTTTTTTAGAGCATGTGGATTTCTGAAGTGTATTTCTGATTTTTCTTATCTTCCGGTAGGAGACTTTTTAAACCAACAGAGTCCTGTGAATGATGATAATCAAGCAATTGCTACACTGGCCTAGAAATTGGTCAGTCTGTAACTGTGGTGCTTTGTACCATTCAGAGCTGTCTCCCGGGTGTGGGAATATAAACAGTAACATAAGTTTTTGTGTGGGATAGAAGCGTATCACTTGTTCCCTTTTCTGTTCTTGTTTGGGCCTGTGTTTTCTTTAACACACTGCCTGCACCTGCACTGGCTCCTTTTCCTGTAGTTGCTCCCCACCACTCCTCTTCCCTTACTAGCAGTTGGTGGGCACACTGGCTTGGGAAATGGCTTTGCTCGCTGTGCCTGGAGAGGAAGGACAGGTACTGTGAGCTGAAATGTCATTCCTGTTCCGAACCAAACCAGTGCAAAGCTTCTTTTCACAGTTAGGTCATATGCTACTCCCCGTGATTAACATAGATTCTGAGTTGTGTTTTGCCTGTAAAGTGCAAGTGCTGTTGCTAATAGCAGTAAAAGAACAGTGGGAAAGTGAAGCAGCTGAGTGGGAGAAGGAGGGAATGTGTAAACAAGCCAAGGGCTCTATGAAAATACACAGTTTCTACTAAGAGAACGGATGAACGGTTCAAGACTGATGTGAATAGAAAAGATTATTCAAGGAAGAATTTAAGGTGCAACTCAGAGCATTTTTTATTTAAAAAACAAAGCTGCAAACATATGACATACACAGCTGTTTTCTCAAAACCAGCATACCTTCTAGAATGATAAGTGCACCTGTTTTTTATATATTCTAGGGTAATAACTACAAGTAAGTTTTGTCTTCCTGTTTCTAAACAACATTTTCAAAGTGTCAAGGAATTTTGTGGGTGATGGTGGTGGTTGTTGTTCTCATTAAACATGAAACATGAGTTGGCTAAAAGATTTCTAGATATGTTTAGTCTGTCATCCAAAAATGTTGGTTGTCTGGAGTGCTGGAGTCAGTTTTTTAGTTTTTAAGAATAAGTTACATAACCAGAAAAAACTCTTTTGGTGTTTTCTGTTCTGTCTGCATGTTTTTGATTATTACAGACTATTGGTAATATTACATGGTTTTTTTGTTGTTTGGTGGGGAATTGTTATTGTTATTATTATTGAAGGTACATTTTGTGAAAAAAGAAAACCAAAACCAAAAAGCATTAGAATTGTCAACAGCCACAGGAGAAATTTAAGGCCTACAAAGGGTTTCCTTTGATAGATGTTGCAATAATCTTCCACTTGACTGATTGGATATTTGCCTTGCAGGGTTTATTTTCATTTTTGTTATCTATGAAGCAGGAGGAGTATTTCCTTACCGTTACATGTTACTTTTAATGAAGTCTTCCTGTAGTTAATACTGATGAGCAAGTAAGCTACATTTGGACCGTTTAAGTGTCTGAAATGCCTTCAGAGGTGAAGGATCTCCTGTAGTGTTGACCTGAATCAGGAATTCCATTCTGTGTATTGTATTTATAAAAACATCTTAAAGACTTGTGTTTTGGATTTTGTCTGCTTTCTTTGCCCAGCTTGTTCATCAAAATACACTTTCCTAGCAACAGCTGGAAAGAGCAGTCGCTAACGGGAAAGTGCCAGCTTTTGAAAACCAGCTGTGTATGTAGACTCTTAGAAGAAGTAACTACAATTTAAAACTCACAGGGGTTTCCCAGCTATATGGAGTGTAGACAACAAGATTTTCGTGGTGCCATAATTTCTCTGGTACCTCTCCCTGTATATTTAATTGATGTGAAAATACTTCTGTTCAACTGAGAAACACTTAGAAGGCCTCAAAGTTATGGGTAGTTGGAGCCTGAGGAAAGGTGAGAAGGGCTAAAGTTGAAGAACAAAGTTCTTAACAGCCTGCAGAAAAACCTTACTTTCTTCAAATTGGTTATTTTTGCTTTCATCAGATGTCAAGAGCTCCATGGTGTTCCATGATTGCCTAAGCAATGAGCATGAGTAGATTTCTCTTTGACAAAAAATCCTTTTATCTTTATGGATTGTTTTGTTTATTGACCTGATAGAAGTCCTTTGGTCAATCAACTTACATAGTGTGAGGTTTGCTGCTGAACTTAAGTCAAACTTTCTACATTTCTGTGTAGATTGTTTTTGTTTAAAATTTCTTTGCACCATTGAGTGAATCTTTACAAACTCATTAGAAATGCTGTGAGAAACAGTCTCTGTTTATTTGGGGGGTGGATCATGTTCCCACAAAATCAGAGAAATGGCAGCTACTGAAGCTACCTAGCCATATAGCAAGCACTTGAGATTTTTCTAGATCTTATGTGAATTTTTTAGCTTCTGGGGTGCTGGTGGAGGAGAGGCTGGACATGCTTTGGCAGTGTGGGCTTGCAGCCCAAATGCCCAGTTCTGTCCTGGGCTGCATCAGAAGCAGTGTGGTTAGCAGGGCAAGGGAGATGATCTGTTGAGTGAGTTCATATGAGGCACAAAGATGATCAGAGGGCTGGGGCACCCCTTCTGTGAAGACAGGCTGAGAGAATTGGGATTATTCAGCCCTGAGCAGAGGAGGCTCCAGGGAGACCTCACAGCACCTTCCTGTACCTAAAGGGGGCCTACAGGAGAGCTGGAGAGGGACAATTTACAGGGGCATGGCACAATGGCTTTAAGCTGAAAAATGTACATTTACTCTAGAAATTCTTCACTTGAGGTGGTGAGGCACTGCAGCAGGCTGCCCAGAGAAGCTGTGAATGCCTCATCCCTGGAGGAGTTCACTGCCAGCTTGGATGGAGCTCTGAGCAACCTCATCTAGTGAAAGGTGTCCCTGCCCATGGCAGGAGGGCTGGAACTAGACAGTCTTTAAGGTCCCTTAACACCCAGACCAGTCTATGATTCTGTGTTAGGAAATCCAGTTTGAGGAGAGTTGGGCCTCTTAAAACCAGCAGTTTTATTACCCACAAGTGAAGTGGCAGCACTGAGAGTAAAATAAAGATAATTTGCCATATTTTCTTAAACTATGCTTCTGACTTTGTGAGGCAGAGATCAGGTGGGTCAGTGAACTGAAAGGCCATTAACAACCCTTTTCATTGTGTGCTGTGGTGTGCATGTTTTCATGTGCAGATGCTAACTTTTAACTCCTAAAGTACATGGTGCAAACTAAATTCAGAAAAATACATCTCTCCACATTTTATCTGCTGTGTGCTCGTATTACACTTTCTGCTTCTAAGAGCTAAGTTTTATTTGTCAATCTGCCTTGCTGTTTTACATCTGGAACATGCAGATGGAGTTGAACATGCAGAAATTTGCCACACTAAAAACTAATGCAGATGTTAGCTGCTGTCATGATCTCTCTGATGGTGGAGTTATATTTATCACTGTCATGCTCTAACTAGAAAATCACAATTTAAGGTCCCTGTTTGTAAATCTTCTCATTGATGTCCTGTATATCCAGTGCCCTTTCCCTATCACATATTCTTGTGATATATGTTAAAGATGAATGAACATGGTACTTATGAATGTCTATCTTACCCTTGCTGTGATGTAATTCATAGTTTGGAAATTCAAGTCATTAAGCCCAGGTGCTTCTGTGTGACTGAATTAAGTACTGCAAATGTCCTGAATTTAAGCATTCCTCAATGGATATAAGTTGTTTGATTGACCTAGCTGCAGATGGGTAAATATGGTGGCCCTTTTTTATACTTTTCTGAACTTAAATACATCAGTAATGCTAGCCATATTATTGCAGTTTATGGATAGTGGTTTCTAGGTAAATGATGTTTTTGTGATAAACATATTGGTTTTAAAATAGGTCATTAGATTCACTGAAGAAAATGCTGGTGCTATTGAGAGTTGGATACTTGATCTATAAGCAAAAGGAATTTGTGAAGAAAGAAATAAAATGACTTCTGGAGCTGAGATAATAGACAGTAATTAAACCAGGCCTACTGAGCAAAGAGTTGGCTTACAGAATATTTTAAATGCAAATAGTGGAGTTTATACTTTAAGAAGATACTTGAAGTGGCAGCTTTTTTAGAGGACATCTTAAGCAACGGCATGAAGGGTTTGGCCACAAGTGAGGTCTGAATTCAGACAGGCTACAACAGTTAAATAAACCATCACTTTTGATAGAAATTGAGTCTCCTGTGTGTAAAGTGGCTCACAAAAATTAACCAGGCAACGTGTAAAAATTCTGTTAGAGCTTTTTCTTTTTCTTTCTTTTTTTATTATGGTTTTAAGTGAATTACCTGCTTTCATTTTAATCAGTGTCTGGATAGGGAAACTCTCTTAAGGGAGTACTCACTCATTTAGCAGAAATCTTGAGTGCTTCAGAAGTTACTATCTTTCTCAGCTTCAATTCTGATATTTCATAAGAGAGCAAAACATTTGTGCTGTGGTAGGCGTGTTTTATTTTGTGCTGAAGTAGAGGAGTATCCCATCAGTTTCTGTGTTACAGCTAGTGACTCAGCCTGTGTGTTTAAAATGTCAAAAACTTTCAGTCTTTGATTTCCTATGCAAGGCAGGTCTGTGTCCTTTCTACACCTTTTTGCCTTCCCCCTGCCTAAAAGGCACCTGACTTGTTAACATTTCAGCACTGGAAATTTCAGCCAGTGCAGTGTGGTCCAAATAGCATGGCCAAGAGCAGTGACATAATACAGATGTTG
This sequence comes from Phainopepla nitens, assembly GCA_013400175.1. Classification (NCBI taxonomy): domain Eukaryota; kingdom Metazoa; phylum Chordata; class Aves; order Passeriformes; family Bombycillidae; genus Phainopepla; species Phainopepla nitens. The sequence continues at coordinate 1,239,332 of VXBQ01013473.1, forward strand.
AAGAACAATAAGGTTATGTAGTTTTATTTTAAGCCTTGCTCTTTAGTCTTGAATCCTGTTTTAAGTATTGCCTGGTCATGAATTTTGGAGAACCTCATGATCTTTCTCTTCCCCTTTTACTGCGAAAATTGTGCTTCACTTCCTAATAGGTTGTAGGCTATTAGGTGTTGAGGCTAGTGAACGTGCCTTATGAAAGATGTAAATAAAGTGAAATTGAGTATTTATAAAGTACAATGATATTGACTGCATCTTCAGTTTTCAGTAAGTTTGCTGGGAGTAACATGTGGGAAAGTTAGATATGTATAACAAAGGAAAGTCCAATTGCAAGAATTTAGAAAGAACTAAATGATTTATTAATAAATTTAAACACGTGGACCGGTAATTTTACAGATGCTGTAAAATATAAAATATGGCAAGATTTGCAGAAACTTTAATAGGTAAAAATTAGAAAAGTACTTAGGTTTACAGGAGATATTCTAGAGCTAGAAATGGGAATGAAGCTTTACTTGGGAGCAAAATTAGCTCAGTTCCTTATTTGAGCTTATTGCAGCTTTATTTGAAACCTGTAGTTAAGTCTTGTCTTTCAGCCAGACAGTAGTAAGACAAACTGTAAGACTAACTTTTCTTTGGGGTTAGGAAAATAATACTGAGGATATATTAAATTTTTTCTGAATTAATCTTTTTTGAACATAGTTCTTCATGAAACTATGGAGCAGAAGGGATAAACTACTAAATATCATTAGAATAGGCCTGTACTAAATGTGGATAATTATTGTGGCATGTGCCATTGCCCCTCCTAAATATTTCTTTTTAAGAAGTCTGTTAGGTCTAGTATCTTCCTCCTCATTTTTCTTCTTTTTTTTTTGTCCTGTTGAGGGTCATGTTTTAAAAAAGATAAAATGCATACACTGGAACAAAAAAAAACCCCAAAAGCAGATATGAGCCTCTTGCAGTGCTGTAACTGATCGATGGACTGTAGGAGAGCTGAATGTTGCTTTGCTTGTTGAAAAGTTAGGGGAACTATTAAAATTTGTGTTTGGATCAACAGCAAAATTTAACTCATAAATATTTGCCTTATTCATGTTACTGATTCTTGCTCTCCTTATTTGCTGCCTTTTTGATTCTTTTTTCTTTGAAGACACTAGTTCACTGGAACTACCTGAAAAAATAGCATGTGAAGGAATATGTTTGGTTTAAGAACTTTGGAGGATTTTTGAACCAAGTTTTGTTTTTCTTTAAACACTGTTCTCATTGGTATTTTTTATCTCGTCCGACCCCTGTGAGGTTACTGCAGAAAAAGGAGTCTCTTTTGGTAGGAGTTAGAGGTTTTGTTGATGAACATCAGCATATATTGCACAGAAGAGAACCGTTTGCCAGCACTGAGTCACTGGTACAGTTGCTTCCTTCAGGAGGGCAAAGAGGAGCAAAGGAGGTAACATGAAGTAAAGTTAAATCCATCAGCAAGTGGCCCCAGGTTACTTCTGTACCTCCACTGTTGTCTCTGGAAGAGCCGTGCTCCATCATTGTGGGAAGCAGGCTTTTGTTTGGGCGTGCGAATTTGTCTCCCAATGGTTTAGGATCCCAAGACCTGCTGTGGCACGGGGAGAATGCCAAGGAATGATGCCTTTATGGTAGATTAGAAGCTTCTTAGGTGCAATTGATCTGTCCCACCGTAGGTGTCTCGTGCCACTCGAGGTGCCTCGCAGTATCCACAGCGGCCACTCGGAGCGAGCCGGCGTGACAAGAGATCTGTGGCCTTCTGGAATGTCAGCTGGCCACCAGACAGGATGCCCAGGACTGTCTAAACTGGTTCTAGATGACTGTGCTTAAGCAAATGAATCCTGTCTTTTGTGTCAGGACAAACAGATTTGGGCTGTGTGGAATGCCTGATGTGCAAGGGATAAAGTTCTCACTAAATGATGTGGGGCATTGGCTTGAAGTATGGATTAGAGGGATCAACTAACTTGATGCATGTGTGGTGCTTGCGGCTTCATTCTCATGCTTGACAGAAGTTGTTGCAGGCCACACCAGTTCATCTGGAATTGAGCTAATGATCCAGTCCCAGATGTTCCAAGTAATTGATGCAGTCTGTGTTTGTGAGTCACTGAAGGGAGACTGGCAGTGGGTGTCTTGGTAGGCTCACAATGAGGGAGTGACTTGGAAATTTCAAGACTTCATCTACTTCGGATTTTTTTGCTTAGGCAGGATTTTGCAGTCATTGTCATAAATATTTTATGTTGTGAAAGAGGAAGTGTTAACAGGTTAAAACGAATTTTGTTAGCAAAGCTTATCATGATCAGTTATTGAAGCAAAATTGATACAAATGTGTTGAACCAGAAGTCAGTTTAAAAGCAGTTTTATTAAATGTGTGTGTATGAAATATACTGTGTTCTCTGGTTTGACTCTTGTCAGTCTACAGTAAAATACTGCAAGTTGGTATTTCCAACCCTTGTGTAAGATATGTAAGATGTTGCTACTGAAAACAGTATCCAGATTTGCCTTTATTGCCAGCTTTAGTAAAGTATTACTGTAGGAGATCCAGTTTTTTCACCCTCGTGGTGTCACTTGAGGATCTGCTTTAAGTCAGTTAACTTCTGCTTTCCTGCGGCTGAGTGGCACAAGCAGAATATAGATCTTGCATTTGTACTGCTGTGTAGGTGATGCTGTGTTTCGTTTTTCTGTTATTGACTATGACTTACGAAATGTTAGATACCAGAATGTCACATTAGAGTTACACAAATCTTCAAACTAGCTAAGGTGGAGGCTTGATGAGTTGCAGTAACAATAAATGTATTCTAATTTAATCTTCTTTGAAAATGAAATATTTTTTCTCTCTGGATGTGCAAAACTTTAGATTTCTCTCTAGATTCTCCTTGTCACTGGATACACCTTTACATTTACTGGATACATAATTACCTTTACTGCTGTATAGGCAAATCGCAGTAAATAGATTATTTTGAAGTTTAAAATATTGGGAGTACTAGAATGTTCTTTGAATATCAAGTTTCATTACCAGTGTTTATGCTTTGACCTGTCTGAATACTTCGGAAAACATACACTACATATTTGTCATCTGGCCCCCAAGAATAATGCTACGAGGCAGGAAGATAGCACATGTATTTTGTTTATTTTTAGTTCTAATGGCATAGTTTGGTTCTTGAGAATTTTAATATTTGATGCTCTATGATAGTTCAAGTTTGGTCTGTCTACCTGGATTTAATCTTAAAATAACTTTGGTAAATCATAAGTTCTGAAAACCTGGTAGACTTTGGGTTCTGATATGTCCTGCAGGTTGGTTTGGAGGGTCTTTTGCTGGAAAGATTTCTTAGACAACTCTTGAAAGATTTTGTAGAAATGTACAGCAGTTCATTGATAGCAGTTCAGTTGGTGCACTGTACCTGCAGAACGTCCTCTGTGGTGCAGATCTCTACCCTCCATTGGAAGAGAAAACCTGTAATGCTTGCATTTGAATCCTGAGTTCCTAGCTTTGTGAAGATAAAAACCTCGTATTGAATTTTTTCTTTCCCTGCTTTGAAGCTCTTCATCTGGAAGAGAACTTTACCAGAGTGAGAGCATTTGTTGCTCATCAGGTTTCTTCAGTTGCTTTGGGCAGTACAAGATTCCAGGCTCATCTCTGTATGATGTGCTTACCTCCAAAACCCCTTACCCACTGTGGTTTAAAATACTACATATCAAGTACAAGAAGAGTGTTGTGAGATTTAACTGAGGCTCAGTGTCTTTCCTTTATTCTGTTTTCCCTTTAATATGTTATGTGGGTTGCTAGCAGTTCATACAGCCTTTTATTTTTAGTACCTTGGATCCAGCCATTCTGGAATAAAAAAAGTTTGCGTCCATCAGATGGCTTTGTTTTGAAATACCAATTACCTTTAGGCTTTTATGACTTCAGTTGTAGAAATAGATTTTGTTTGCAGACTGCATAAAACTAGCATTAGAGGCACAGTTTCGTACTGAAATGCCGCCATCCCCGTGCTCTGTGTGTTGGCTGTCAGGAGCTCCATCCCTGCTCCTTTGGCCAGCCAAGGGCGCGTAGTAAAGCCAGATTGAGCGGAACTGCTCCTTGATTATGCCCTGGGGAGCAGCAGTTACAACTGGAGCTGGGCTTCTCCACGCTGAAGTACACGGAAATGCTTTTACAGGAGCTACCAGCAAGTGGATCCTTGCAGATGAGTGAGAGCACATGGAAGCTGCATTGTAAGGGAAGCAAAGATAATGCCCTGTTTTCATGAAGTGCTGTAAACACAGACTTCAGGTTTTGGATCTTCACAGTGTAAGGCATGTTTCTGAAAATGGAATCTCCCTAAAGATCACTCGGCATTTTGATGGTAAATCCAAGGGAAATAAAAGTGTAGAGGCCTAAAAGGGTGAGGAAAACCTCTCGTTTCTTTAAAAGACAGTATGAATTTTTTCTGCTTACATTTATTTACCAAACAAATCCAGAGCAAAAGAGGCTCAGCTGCATTATCACTTTAGCCTTAATAGAATGCAAACAGATCCTTTTCAGCTATTAATTTTACATGCTTATGGTACTGTGGAGTTACTTTGGAACACTCCAAGTAACTGTACAGTAATTTTTAATTTATTTTAACATAAACGGTGAAAAGTCTTGTTAAGAACACCCATGTATCAGTGGTTTAAATCAGTTCTGTGTATATTAAAAAAAAGGCATTTATTTTAAAAGATGAGTTTCATATAGACTGAAAAAGTGTATAAAACTGTTCCATAGTGTAGGTTTTTAATCCAGTGTTAAGTCTTTTCAATGTGTGAAAAAATATTCCTTAACTAGGCAAAGTAATTTGACAGTATTACCAAGAACATTATTTAATCTATCCTCTAATATACACAACACATCAATAGATTGGAGCGTTTCCCTTTGCATTATTTTTTCTGAAATTCTGTTTGAACACTTTGGGATTGAGCAATAACTTCTGCAATTACCCATCTTTGGTACTCCTTCATAATGAATTGTTTGGTAAAAATAAAATTAATTTATCTGAGTCACTGGTTCCCAAGGTACACGATTGTTCAGGGTTGTGTGGATTTTTCTTGATCAGGAGATTTTGCATAAATGAGCAAATGCTCACTTTCTATTTTTAAGATTGTACTGCAAATAATATTATTGTTTCAAAGGCTTATGCAGTATTTGCCTATCAGTGCTGCATTGTAGAGCTGTTGGGTAGTAGCATGAAAGTCTTGCCTGTTTCTTCATCAGATTTGAAAGTGCAGCAACAGAACCATTTTTATTTGCAAAGCATGTTTTCACTTCTAGTCTGTTTTCATGATTCCATACTCACGTGTCAGCATTCATCTGTTCATGCTGTTCAAAAATCTGCAAGATATTTTTAATTTAAAATTACCTGTAATGTTGCAGGTGTCCTAGGTGTTAACCCTTGCCATTTACCCTTCTGTGACAGTGTTTAAATCATTTCACTTAATCTGGCCTTTGTGTTAGTCGTTTTTCTTGCTCAAAATCTTGATGTCTGGTTCTATTTAAGATAGTGAGAGTAAAAGCATCAGGAATCAAAATGTATTCTGGCTCAGGCCGTATGCTGAGCGGGAGTGCTGTTTCCATGGCAACGCACAGGGCAGTGAGGGGGAAGGCTGATGCCTTTTCCTCCGATTCGGAGAGTTTACAGATCCAGACAATTGCTCTTAGCAAGACTCACTTAAAAATCACTGTTTATAGGAGAGGAGGAAATGGTGTTAATGAAAATTGTTAATATGCATCCATATTTTTCTTGTGATGGTTTGTTTTTGTGATCGTGGGGATTCATTAGTGCAAAACACAGCTTTTGGCCAATGCTAGAAAAATGTACTAACTGTAGCAGCAGTGATGTTGGACACATTAAATGCAGGGTGTTCTGACGTTCAGTGGTGCTACAAATGCTGCTGGACAAAACCTTGCTATACCCTTTAGTGCAAGCTGCCTTCCTCTGGGAGCCTGCATTGTTAAATGTAGTTGACATTTTCCTGGGAGCAAGTTCTGAATAAGCGAAGGGTAAACAGTTAACCATTCCAGAGATGACGAAGGTTTGCGATTAATTTGGTTGGTTTTTTTTACAAACAGCAGGTTTTAGAGCAGGTAATATGCTAAATTGGTCTTTCATTACTGTAGTGCAGCTGTGTCTCAGCCTCGCCCATTTTATTTATTATAGGAACCATAGGCTGGTTTATTTTCTGTGCTCAAGCTTATGGATAAATCCTTCTTCCCTAAGTGGGTGGGGAAAACATTATGTTCTACTGTTGAAATATGCTGGGGTTCTTTTAAGGCACAATATTTTGAGTTGAGACTATTTAGTCACTAGAGATGGATTTCTTTCATGATTAAAAATACACAAACCTGAAATTGTAGCAATGAGGAGTGCAAGCCCCGGAATATTGTCTGCCTGTCTAATTTTTTTAACGAAGGTTTGGAATAGTGGCAAATAGCGTGTGTGGGAATGAATTTATTTGCATGGAGAATTTTCACCTTTTCCTCTGGCGTTGGCTCCCAGAAGATGATGTCACCTTGCAGCTCATTGGTTGTGCAGCACCTAGTGCAGGGAAGGGAGAGAAAGATGCCGGCACAAATCTCAGTGGTGGATCTAGGGTGTTTGCGAGCAGATTTTGATGGAATCTTTGATTGGTGTTAAGAATTTACTGCATGTGGCCATGTGAGGTGCTGGGTCCGTGCTAGGGTGAGGGGATTGAAGAGCTATCAGAGGAATGAGGCGACTGATCTGCAAGAGGATCTGTGATTGTAAGTTGAAAAATCTGGGTGGAAGGAAGGAGACAGGGAGTGCTAGTTAGACACATTGTGGGAGGATGTGTAGCAGAAAATGCATGCATGAGTGAAAGAAGGAAAAGGAGAAGCATTTTTCTTGGTAGACTGGAATGATAAAAATTATATTAAAGGCTTTCCTTTTGGGAAAATATTAAGAAATGGTTAAAAAAATTTAGTCTGTGCGAACATATTTTTCCTTTGTGGGAGTGGATGTGTTGGATTCATTTTTATTGTCAGTTCTGCTGTGGCTAATTATGAAGGTAAAATCATATTTTATAAGAACTTGAGATGTAGCAAATGCTGTTTATTGTTATTATTATTGCTGTATATTGTTATTTTATTCCTAGGTCAGAGACAGGACAAACTGATAAATACTTATTTTTATTTATGCACTTCCTGAATTTTTGTGAAATGTGGAGGGAAATAATTGGTTAGGAAATGAAAATACACCCATTCTAATAGCTTTCTTTTTATTTAACGTTTCTTTTTCTAGACAAAAGCTTTGATGATGAAGAGTCAGTGGATGGAAATAGGCCATCATCAGCTGCTTCAGCCTTCAAGGTTCCGGCACCTAAAAAGCCAGGAAATCCTTCAAACAGTGCAAGAAAGCCAGGATCAGCTGGTGGGCCTAAGGTTGGAGGTAATGTAAAGCTATTCAGATTCTAATCAGTGTTCCCAGAAACCTTGCCAGAGCAGGCACAAAACAGAGAACTTTGGAAGGTGATGTTTAATTCATGACTGCAGTATTTTTGCAGAGCTGAGAACAGTAAGGGACTCTGTTTTATGTAATTATTAATCTGTAAAGGTGTGTGCATGTTTTTGTGAGTGTACACTGAGCTTATTAAGGTCTCTCATATTATAAATAACATTAATGTCTAGAGATAGCATTTATGTTGGTGAAACGTGTATATGTATGCATGCATGTATGGGTGTCTCTGCTGGAATCCACACTGCACTTTATATGTATATAAATATCCTGTGGCATTCTGGAGAAAGTCTGTGTAGAGGAAATTTTTAATGTAGGTCTGTTCTGTTTCACGTGGCTGGAAAGGATTAGCCCAGAGCCCTCATCAGAGGTGTATATTACATCTGGATGACTTTTATTATTCTTCTTTTAACTATCAGTATTGTGAAATTGGTTGTGAAAGATAAAAAATGAGGGCCAAAACCCTTGGCAGGATTTTTTTGCCTGGTATGGCTTCAGAGCAGTGTAATGAGGAATGCTTAGTAATTATGATCTTAGAACAGGGAAATCCGCATTTTTTTAGGGCGGGGGTAATCTAACAAAAGCAACTGTTTACTGCTAAAGAAGTGGCTGCTTTTTTGATGGTTCATGTACACATTCAGAAAAAATACCTAATTCTGTGGAATCACACCATACTTCAGGCACAGGGTTTTTGTGCATAAGTGGTTCTTTTAGTAAGGGGTTTTTGTAAGAATCATTTTTCTGTGTTCCTATTCATGCAATCCCATATGTGATCTGCAAAATATTTGGAGGAAGATATACATGGCAAACAAGCTGCTTTAAGTATTTTCCCATTAGTAAGATACAGCTAATGTTTTGAAAATTTATTGGTTTTCAATTGTCATCTTAGGAATTCGTGATAAATTGAAAAGATTTCCATGGGGCTGGATCAACACTGTCATAGTGTAACTGAGAATTGATAGCAATATATGTCAGAATAGTATCAGAAAATAACACCTAAAAGACTCCATAAAAGAAAGTTATCTCATGCATATTTATTATTGTTGTTATTATTGCACATAATAAATATAAATAAGCAACTAATTATAATATAATCTCCTTTAACCTGAAGCGTGGTGTTTTTTGCATGCAAGACTAACATGCATAGTACCAGAACTGAATGCTTAGGATTCCTGCTTATTTCATTATGAGCTTTTAATAATATTTTATTAAATATAGATGGTTTTTAATGTAATTTTTTTTACATGTAGGCTTTCACTTTACGTGCTCTGCAGTAAAAACATGGAGCTACAAGGTGAAGGGAGATAAGAACAGAATAACCACTCACTGATTTTTCAGTTTATCTAAAAATACAGTAGTAAAGCAGATTAAACACCCAAAAATTATTACATTGTTTTTTTCTCCTTTTCCTGTTTGCCAAACTTAAAAAATTAAAATTAAGCATGCCAGAACCATGTATTTTAGCCATTCCTTGCTTTATACCATCTCCTTTCAGCTGTGGACAATATTGGGGTGTGTTTATACACCCATCTATTTCCCTTCTTTTTTTTATTCTGTAGGGTGTCTGTACTCAGAATTTTAATACAGTATTTACAAATCCTGCATCTCCTAGCCTAATCAAGAACGTTTGTGTAGATGCCCAATATATTTCTTAAACAATAAGGTCATAGTCTCTTCCAGAAGTGAGGAGTTTGCTGCAATTATCTTCATATGAGCAATGTCAGTAGGTCAGACAAGGGGTCTGGGCAGTCCCCTGTCCCACCTGACAGTGGTCAGAAATGGCTACTAGAGACGTGTACAGGAACAGGAGAAGTGTCTGGAGGCACAGTGTCATTATGGGACAAAATGCTGGGTTTGGGAAGCTTTATTCCACAGAGAACCATGGTCTTTGGAGAGTCCAGGTAGGGCATCCTGTTCTGCTTATCCAGAGACTTCCTGGATCTTTATGACTACAACAAAACCTTGGTGCTCTTTCACATCCAGTTTCTCTATGATCTACTTTACAGGTGCCTAGAAGACACCTGAGATTTTTCTCCACCCTCAGAATTGCCATCTCTGTGGAGTAAATGTATAGTTCTGGAAGTTGTTTGCTCTTGCTGATGTAGTGAGGCTCTGCTGTATCCTACAGTCCCAAATCCTTGTGCTGCTCACCACTGCATTCCATGTCAGCAATCAGTGGGCGTGCCATTTCTCGCCTTTTCCTCAGAAGCACTGGATGGGTATTTCAGGCTTTCACTGCTCACCTCGTGCTTCTGCCACCTGTTGGTCCTGCTTGTCCCTTTTTTCTGACTCTCAAGTATGCATTACTCCATATGCAGAAGTTGCAGCCTTGGAAGAAGAACTAGCCACAGCTCCTTTAACTGTGTTTCTTTTTATTTCCTTCTCACAAAAATCTCCAAGTCGTGTAAGTGACCTGCAGCTGAAGCAAGTCTTTTACTGCAGTTTCTCCTCTTCAGACTTCTGTGACTAGGCAGAATTTAGTGGAGAGAGAAATTGTGTGGAGCAAAGGCTGAGATTACTGCAAGTTCCATTCATTTAAACTGCCTTTTATATTTAAAGGATCCCAGAGATCCTTTTCATAGGATGTTGCTTGACAAAGGTATATTTTCCTGTGAGTTGTAGGTGGCAAATTACAGTTTTTTCCCTGATTCCAGAAAGGATTTGAGGCTACCTTGTGTTGAGGCTAAGAAAATTGAACTCCTTAGCTGTGTTGCTGGCTTTATCTGCTGATGCCTGCTGAATCATATCTCAGATGCCTTTGTGCTTGGCTTGTCATTATATGTGTCATGGAGATGGTTCTTAATAAACAAATGAATAATTCTACCACTGCCCAATATGCTGTTCAAGTGAAAGGACCCATCTGATATTCAAAAAAAGAATTTCTCACTGTTTTGGGCATTTTCCATTTAATGTAGGAAACGTACTGTGGTGGCACTGGAAGTTCAACATCATTGTCCAGCAAGGCAGGTGAAAGAGGTATTTGTGTGAGCAATAGCAGAGTTCTACTCAGCCTGGAATTCTATCTCCTTGTGCTGGGAATGACTGTGCCTGACAGTTTCCTTTTGGCAGTTGGGGTGGGAAGGCTTGTAGAACTTGTGCATTTGCTGACCGGCATGATCAAGCCTGCTAAAGACAGCTTGCCAAAAAAGTACCAGATCAGGCAGCCACAGGGGTTTACTGCCCTGGGAGTAAAGAATCCAGCAGGCTGTTTCTCCTCTGGCTGTTCAGCTTGGAGATGTTCAGACACTGAGCTTCTTGTTAGTGATGAATGAGAAGTGATGGGTCTTCCACTTAATGGGGCAGTGCTTTATTTGGCATATTTCTTATTCCATGGTCAATACACTTCCCCAAGTTAGACCTTTGCCAGGAAGCACACAGCAGATCTACTTACTTCTGATAAGGCTCGCTCTCAGCTCTTCATTCAGGTGATGGAGCCTCTGGAAACACCCCTTTGCTCTAAAGCCTTCTTACTGAGGATGTGCAGTCTGTGTTCTGCTCTTGCAGAAATGGATACTCAGGGGCTTTTTCTTGGCAGTATGGCACAAGCAGCTTTTTAGTCGTAAGGGACACCATAATTTACAGTAGAAAAGGACTTGAGTATGTCAGCCAGATGAGCTATATTCCTGTCCCTGTGCTGTTCAAGATCTCTTAGAGGTCTTTGGCAAGTTCTCTTGCAAATGTGAAAGCCCTGTTCCAAGTCTTCTAGGGAATTGCCTGCTTGTATACCATTTGGAAGCTTTATGTAATCTAAGTGTTAGTAGGAAACCTCAGGCTGCCTCAGCAAGAAGTCTGGCATCCTCTCTTCTCCCAAGATGTCAGTTTAGGTCAGTAGTCTTTAAAATTGATTAGATGTAGAAATGGTCATTCTTCAAAAGAGCCTTTGGAAGAAATGCTTGCTGATGAAATATAATCATAACAGAAGTTTGTGTTAACTTCCTTTTGTATTTTTTTATGAAAACCTCCGTGGGGCCAGAGCATTATTCTTAGTGTTGTAATTTGAAACAGGGTGAACTTGATACTTCTTTCAGCATTTTCAGAAGGAAGATACTGCATAATCTATAATTAATCTATAGGTCACTGGGTTTTTTTTAAACTTGTAGTACATTGGCAGGCTGGCAGTATTATGTATTGATGATTGTTTTACACTGAGAACATTGTTACACTTTTTGAAACAAGGTATCTGTAGAAATCAAGTAACAGGAAAACCTGTTTGAACCAGGTGAACAGTTTGGCAGTAGAAGGCTGTGAAGGGATAGTAACACCGTACTAGGAAGGAACTGTAGGAAGCTGTTCCCAGCTTTAGGAAGTTTTGAGTTAGATTTTCATGTCTGTCATTATGCTTTTTTCCTCTTCTCAATAACAGGCATACAGCTCTTCATTGAAAAGTACTTAAATGGTGCTTATTTGCTTTTTTTGGCTTGATTTCCTAGCAGAAGACATTTTGAAGCCTTTAGAAGCTTTAGTAGGAAAAAAAATAAATGCAAAGGCTCTGCATAAAACAAATGTGAGACTGAAAGATAGGTGAAATCTCAGCCACTTGAAGTTAACCTCATTAAAACTACATGCTGTAGTTAAGAAACATTTGTGTTAAAAGGGTTTCAGTAATTGTGGAACTGTAAATACACATTGTTAGTGAATGGACTTGGAAGAAGATAGACTCATGCTCACTGTATCGATTGTCTCCAGACTCAAGAGAGTTCTGTGTTCATTTGTACAAAAAACAAAAAAGAATTCATCCTCATCAATGCCCGCAAGAGTTTTTTTTTTTTTAATTTTGAATTTTGCAGAAAATAAGTTCATTAATGTTTCCTCTATTATTCTTGTTAACCCTCATTAAGCGATTTCCAAAGTGCTGTATTTGTTGTGTAAAATAAACTAGGATGTTTTGCTTTTCCTTGCTCTACCCTGGCCCTTGCTATGACGTAAAGCTGCTCTGAGGTAATATTAGTCAGCAAAACATCCCTGACATTCTGTGGCACTTTGTTTCCTTTATGGTTTCCAGGTGGTGGCGAAATTCAAGGATTTTTCTTCAGCATCCCAGCTAAAAAGTCTTTTTGTCATTCTGAGCAGCCTTAGAGATTAGCCTTGGGTATCAGAGTCTGAATCAGAGAATTTGGTACAGAATGCCTGTTTGCTTCCTTTTCCCCACAGTTAATGTCAATTAACTTCCATCTCAAGAGATCCTTGCCCATTGAATTGCTGAATTGCAATCCTGTGGTCATGAACTGCAGCTATTTTATAACCTAATCCAGAGTTCAGGGAGGTAGAAGGACTTTCAACTTCCTGTGTCTTCTGAGAGTTATTGGATTTTGTTGTTGTTTATTCCTCTGAACGGCACTAGAGGTTAGGCTTCCCTTCCATAAGATCAGTGATCTGTTCTCCTTGGACCATTATAAATGGTTGTGCAATCATTGGGATTCCCATTCCTGTAGCAAATACCTTCCTTTGCAGCTCTCTTCAGCAGGGGGATTGCAAAATCCGCCTTAATAAGGAATCTGAATAAAAACAAATGTGATAAATTATGAATATATATATACACATATGTAGCCACACCTATACATATACCTTCAGAAAATGTGTGTGTGTGTCCATAACCCTGTTCATTAGTCTCTCTGTTTTCTGTGTGCCACCCAAGTGATAGTTCATACTACTCTGTTTTTCACTTAATGTCCAGAAGTTTGTTAGATTGTAGGATTCATTATGGTGGTATAAGCGTGGTATTACATCAGACAGTCTTTTCTCAGGAGGCTCATAGTCAGAAGTCAGCTTATAAATGGATAAAGTAGGGAGAGAGTACCAGTGGAGCACGAATGAAGAGATCTAGAGATAAAAGCAACACTGCAAGATGTAGCCCAGCCTGCTTGTGACATCCCTGCCTGGAGTTCTGGTCCCAGACATCTTACTGGCAATCATGGATGTACCAGACAGTGTTAGGAATAAGGAAGGCAACCCAGCCCTTGTTTAGCTGCTGACACTGAGTACTGATTATTTCAAGAGATAGGAAGGGAAAGCACTTTGTTTATATTTTCATGCTGGTTAATCTAGAAGGAAAAAGAGGAAGGAGGGAGAAGGAAGATGGACTTAAAATCACCTGACCCTGCCACCTGGAGTCCTTATGGACTGTGGCTGTGTTGAAGAGAAAGCAAAGAAAACCATTCCAAAATGTTCCTGCATTGCTGCTTTGTGGAGTAGTAGGTGTGATTCTTCTTTGTGGGGTGGTGTGTTGGTGTGTGGGAGAAGAGTCCTAAGAAACCTGTTTCATTTCTTTTGATGATAGTATATGCTTTCAAACAGAGAAGCAGGGAATGGAAATAATTTTTGTAATATGAGTATTTCCACCTGTGTTGGAAATGGTTTTTTGGAACATATAAATTAAATGGTTTTTAAAATACAAGAGGTAAAAACAGCGCATTAAAGTCAAGCTACCTTGACCTTCTGTCTTGACCTAGTGAACTTTTAGAAGTAAAAGATAAAAATGTATTATCTAGAACATGTAAAAATGGTAATTGTGTAGTTTGTAGTGACGGGTGGTGTGAATTGTTGTTAATAAAATGTCAGTTTAAATTGTTCCAGAATAGAATACACAAATGGGCACTGACAACAGTAATGAAAATTTTATATTACTGAAACTATTACGTCACAGTATCTCAAATCATTCTGTTTTGGCATCAGAATTACAGGCGATACAAGTGAATTGTTTGTGTTCCTGCTTGTTCTCAGTAATTTCTGTAATGTAAAATAATTACGCCATTTTCCCCATTCAAATGTAAAACTAGGATCAAATTAAAGTAAAATGTAAATAGGTTATTAGGAAGTTACATTAAAAACTGAAAATAAGACTGATGCTGTAAAGTTCATAAAATTAGCATAACTTCAAAACTCACCTGTTGAAACTGAACAAATGGGCCAGGGTCACCAATGTATGTCCTTTTAATTATTTATGAAAACTGAGTGCCAAGAGAGAAAAGAAATACATGAGTGGTTTGAAACATTACCATGGGAGCATGAACATTGTGCATGAGTTGAAAGATGACTGCATGAGCTTCCAGTTGAGTAGAAACCAACATTAATCAATTTGAGATAAGCCTAAGCAGTCAGGCATCTGTGTTCTCACTGCCCATGGAGCTGCTTGTGTTCCTCCACATCCATGCTTTGGTCTTACCTAATGTATGCTGCCCAGACTTTGTAATAAGTTTAACACTGTTATCTTCCTTGTTTTGTAATTGCTTTTCTTTACTGTGTACTTGGTAAATGTTTATTAATTGGATTGATCTCCGCAGCATATTTGTGAAGAGCTAGTATTATTAATCTTTTATACCTGTGAAACCGTGTACAAAAGAATTGAGGCTAAACTTGTTGAAACTATGGATTCAGTGTTAAGAATCAGCTTCAGACATCACTGACTAAGTTTCTTGGAGCATGTAATAGTCACTACATAATTTCAAAGGAATTTGCATGCTCAAGAGCAGCTTCAAATTTTTACGGTGTCCATACTGGTGCTGTCATCTTCAGTCCACCTAAGAATTATTTTGTGCTTCCTCTTAGTACAGGAGTCTTGTATGTGTACCTGATTAACATGTCACACCTCAATCAGGGCTTGGAATCTGCTATCCTAAAAGCTGAAAACCTGGCACCACTTTTTTCCTTCAAAGTGCAGCTCATTCCTAATTTCTGCTTGTCCCTCCTGCTCCTGTTCTCTCATGGGGTGAATAATTGTAGGGAGGGATCTGCTTAGCATCTCAGCCCTCAGAGACAGCACACTCACTTGTTGGGTGGAAACTTCTGTTCATGAGCAATGTCTCTGGCATGTAGGAGGAATGTTTTAATGGAACAGGCACAGTACAGGTGAGCTCTCTTGGGAAGTTCTCTGACAATGTCTGCCAAATTTTTAACATAGGCAGATAAAGTAAGGTACTTTAAAGGTATTTTAAAATATTGTGCTGTTTTATTCAGTTTCTGCTGCTATTCCAGGTTGAATTGCTTTCTGGGTGCCTCAGGGCAATGACTTTTGGCATTGGAAGAAGTGGAGGGACAAGTCAGTTCAGAGTGAACCTCAGTCACTGAGGCTGAACATGACAGAATTCGTCTCTCAGTTTCCTTAAAGTGCGCTTTCTACCGAATGCTTTTCTACTCTGTTTAGTCACTTGAATTGTTTTCCGAGCTAAAAAAAAAAATACAAAACGAAAAGGAAGGCTTTGCCAGTCCAGATGCTGGAGGAAAAGAAAAAAAGAAAGGGTTCGTTTTGGTTTAGTGTTGTATCTGTTGATTTAAAAACACATTTCTGGAATTTATTTCAAAAACTCTGGCGGCTTGTGTTGGAGCAACTGAACAAGTTTGCTGATACTAATTGTCTGCCTGGGTGTCTTTGTCAAAGGCAGTTGAGCTTCAATCAGAGGCATTTTAGGCAAATTACTGAATCATGAACTGCAGTGGCCCATGAGACTGGTGCAGGTTCCTTTTGCTGTTCTCTCACTCTGCTGTTTCCCTATATGCAGGTAATAACTACCATAAGACTAATGTGTAGAGCAACTCAGTGAGGTAATCTCCCGATGAATTTCTCTTTGTGAGGTTTCTGTGGTAGACAAGGCGTGTGCTTGCAAAAGTTTATAGTAACAGAGAGGTTTTGAGAATGGAGAGTTGTTTGCAGATGCAGTTGCTGTTTTTTCAGGAAATGGACACAGGACAGCTGAAATTCAGTTGATGAAAACTTCTGTCTGAGCTAAGATCTCTTCAGCTCTTCATGATTTGGTCTTCTCCAAAGTTATATTGGCAGAGTTGTGGCAATTAGCAGCATGATCTGTTTATTAACTTGTATAGCAAAGCCCGTAAGTGGTGCTAACAGTACAAGTTAGTTAAACGAACATAATTTTGTCTGAATTGGTCTAATTATATCCATCCTGTACAATTTACAGATGTAACTATCTGGAACTGTCTGTTTTTTTAAAAAAAAATCTTGTCTAATATTGATCAAAGTGTTTTTTACTCGAGCAACTGCTGCTTCTTTGTTGCTCTCAAATGTTTTCCTAACTTAAGCAAGCAAGCTGAAAGCATCTATACTAAGTGCCTCTCAATCACCTGATCATGAATGAACACCTTTGTAATTCATACAGATACTTGAGACTGAGCAATACTTACTTACTTGTTTTATGGGAGGTTTTTATTCAAGTTTCTGTTAAAGTTCACAGATCAGTTTTTCAAGCATGGAGTTAAGAACATTTAGAATGTTACAATCTGTTAATACATCAAGATGTCTGTGCACAGTATATCAAATAGCTTTAGATAACTCGGTAGTTTAAAACCTGAAGGGAATTTTTAGAACTTCTCAATCTCTAGCCAATTTTCTGAACATTTGGTTCTTGTTTCACAGAAGCAGACTTACAAAAAGTGCACATGAAAAGATGCTATTCTAGACTATTTTAGTAATCTTGTGATACCTAGAAAGGTAAAGAGATGCCTTTTCTGAGCTACTGAGATTGAAATCAGTCTGTGCAGGAGGGCATTATCAAAGTCATTGTCTTAAAAGTCACCCTTGCCATCTCAGAGGTGATAATTCAGATCATGAAGCACTGGAAATTTCTTTTCGTGGCCCCCAACAGATGCCTCTTTAATAGTCTATAATAAGGCCTGACCCAAGGATAAAGAAGCAGATTTTGTGAAGACTGATAGCTACAGAAGATTCAGGAAAAAATCACAGTTACAGAGACTAACAGACAGCAGAATGTTCATTCAAAGAAAGAATTAAATATGACCTTTACAACATCTGCCCACTATGGCTAGGAACAGAATGTGGTTATTATTGCAAGTACCATGCTGAAGAAACAATTAGGTTTTGTGTCTTTGTCATTGGTAGGGTTGTTGTGATCTATTATTTATAGCTTGTGTGTGTGCATTGGCTTGTTTGTTTGTTTTTGTTTGGTATCAGCACTTTCCTTAGATCCACTCCACTCAGTGTCTTGTGAGCCAGGCTGTGCATCTCACCCATGTAGCTTCTGCAGTTGTCCTTCCTTGAGGTCATTTTGTTTAAGTATTGCTCTATTCCCCTCAGCCTGTACTTAGACTTCCAGCAGCTGTACTTTTTTAAGCTGTCTGGGCTGATTTCCTTCCCTGTCTTCTCTAACTCATTTGTATCCTGAGTCAGCCACTGGATTGTGCTGCCTTGGTGTTTGTCTGGCCCCACAGTGAGGAACTTGCTCAGTGAAACTATTCATCTTGGCCAGTGTATTTTATTCTCGGTTAAGCCCCTCCCTTTTGTGATTTAGTGCTCAGCTGTACCAGTATTGGAATGAGAGAGGTCAGTAGGAGTGAGTGGGAGTTGCCAGTTAACCTATTATATGAAAAGCTGAGTAAGTACTTGAGCTTATCCTGGCCATTTATCCCACGCAGAGCTGAAGCTGCTGTCTGTTCTTAATTTACAGCTGATTGTTTATTAACCTACAAAGCCAGAAGGGTAACAGTAGTTTTTTTCTTTCAGTCCAGGATGATCTGCATCTTTTGCTTCAGTCTCTGATAGATAAGAAATGAAGCTTTTGAATTAGCTGAGACAAAGGCCTAACATTTTGTTGTCTTTCAAAAAAAAATTGTAGTCCCCATCATTTTACTCTAGATATGCTCTTAAGTAAGGTAGTTACTGCCTGCAGTTAGAGATTTCTGAGGGATAAAAGACATCTGAGAAAGATAACCCTTTCAGAGTTTACTAACGTTAAATTATGATGCGTGTTCTATCAGGAAATAGTTTAAGTATTTTTAGAAACATTTTGAGAAAAGGATTTAGGAACAAAAAGTGAAACAAGGTTTTAGGGTATTTGTTACTCCTAAGTTTCTGTACCAGCTTTGAAATTCCCTTTTTTCACAGGGAAATTTTTTGTTGTGAAATTTTTCTCAAAAGACTTACAAAAGTAGGAAAAAAAAAAAGAATTTGACTAGTAAAGGCCTGCTACCGAATACAAATTGAGCAAAACTTTTTGTACTTTTAGGCCAGCACTTGTGTGCTTAACAGTTAGGCATACTTTGAATAAACTGTTCTCTGTCTGAAAACAGAAATACAAAAATCCAAAAGTCCAAAATCACATTCAGCATCTTTTTTTTCCCATATAGTTGTTGTCCCATTGTTTTGTCATCCCATAATGTACAGATTTGTAGGGAGAGCATCAAGGCAATAGAGCAAGCTAACATTCCAAAGTTGTGAGATATTGGAAGTATTTCAAGTGTTTCAGTCTGAAGAGAGAAAGAGCTCAACCACAGGAATTAAGTCCTGTGTGAAAAAATTGGTTTCGCAAAAGGCTGGGTAATTCCGTTGCTTGCATACAGTACCCTTTCTGGTGTTGAGTTATTCTCAGTGCTGAACTCAGACTTTTGACTGGAATAAACCTTCTTCCAAAAAAAGACTCCTAGGGCCTTGACAAATGTTAAAAACCCTTAAATTTAACTCAAGAAAGTGTCGTCTCTGTTAGCAGTCTGCAGGAAGTGAAGTGAGGGACTTTTTTTTTTTTTACCTTCATTTCCAGACTCACTGAACTTCAGTTGGAAAAAAAAAAAAAACAAACCTGAGAACACACACACAAAAAAGAGAAACCTGTCAAAATCCCCCACAACTCCACTGTAAAACTGAGAGGTAATTCAGCTGCCGTGATACGCTTCCATATAAAGTCTGTCTTTTATCTTTGGTGTATTCTCACCAGCTCCCTGAAGTGGAACTGAGACTTCCAGGGCTCTCTATGTGTCTGTCTATGTAGAAGGCTTGAAGGATAAGAAAAAATAAAGGTTATGAATGAAGACTAACAAACAACGTAGATGTCTTGTGTTTTTCTTCCTCTCCATGAGAGAATTTTTTCTTCTGGCTCTCAGCTGAAAAAACTGAGTTGGAATCAAGTGAGAAGACGGGGCAATGTAATTATCCAGTTGATGAGGCTCTGGCTTTTAGCTGTGTGCTGAGCACTTAAAGATGTTAAAAATACAATGGGGTTAAAGCCCCTAGAATTGTTTATAGTGTTCTTGCCTTTGGGAATGCAGTAGCCGAACTTGTCCGTATTTGGTCAGAGGACTGTGTGTTCCGTGGGGAGCCTTGAACATGCACTTTTCAGTCGAAGGAATTAGTACTAGAGAGAGATATAAGAAATTGTAATCACAAGCTTGGTCTGAGAAGGTAAGCAACAACAGCAACAAAACGGCTTGTATGTGTGCTCTGTCAGATATATCAGTTTAGGATCTGGAGGCAGCACTGTCTGAATTGAGAATTTAGTAAAGCTCTGGTGGTGCTTTTGTGGAGGAGAGTCAAGCCTTACAAGAGCATGAGAGATGCTTTGTATGACTGTTATGTATCTTGTTAGCACAGTAAAATACTTTCTCCTGAATTGGGAAAGAGCAGGTGGAGTTCTGTCATTTTTTTGATTGTCTCTACAGAAACAGTGACTTGGTAAACAGAATTGGTAAAAATACTTACAGAGAGATTGGCAAGGGAAGGGAAAAATTGAACGGTATTTTTCCTCCTCAGGCAGTGTGGACTTCTGACTTCTATACAATATGAAGAGAAGTTACTTCATACTTTGTTCTGGTATGCATATGCAGTTGAGGAGAAAGATCGGTGAAATAGAATTGAAATGTGGTTTATAGATAACTTTGAACTGCATAATATTTTTTTAACCAGTCAACAACTTTTGGAGGCTATTAATTTAAAAGAAAAGTGCTTTGTAGATGTGAACTAGTTGTCGAAACTCAGGAAGATGGAAAGTGCTCTGTGTCTGGACTGTGCCCAATGGATTTTAAATAGCAGTCTGTCCCTCCTCTTTTTCTTTTTGAAGTAAAAAACTTGTTATGCCTTGGATAAAGGATTTTCCCTTACTGCTCAGGACACATTACTAGATGATGTTTAGGTGCTAGAAACATCTGTCATGTAACGCCTGCTGTTTCCTAATTTTAAAAGTGATACTTGAGGGCAGACTGAAGGTGACAGCATCTACTTACTTAGCAAAGACAACTCGATCTCTTTTAATCTTTTTCTTTATGGTGTTCAGCAGTGAATTAGATATACTTGAAATCCAAACATTTTTCTATTTTTTTGCGTTCATGGCCTATATGTGTCAATTCGGAATGTTTTTGTAGTTTATTCCCTAGGGAAAAAAAATTAGTAAGTAAAGGATGGGAATGCAAAGTAATTTTCCCTGTGTTAACATAGGTGTTTGTGTATTTATGTAACTTAATAATAATAGAGAACTTTTATAACCTTACTTTTCTATTTACTTTTCCAGAGTAGGTATTGTGTATTGACTCTAATTGTTTTGTTTCTGTGAGACTTTGTTAAATGTCAGAGCATTTGTGGACAAACAAATGAGGTTCTGATCCGAGCATCTAAGCAGCTGTTTGTACCATGTACTATAACATGGTGCTGCTGGGCCAAATTACTTCTTTCAAGGTTACTCTCCACAAAATTCTGCTCTGAGGAGGGTATTCTCCCTTTGAAGAGCTGTACAAGTTTGTGTGGCAGAAGGGTGTGTTCTGGGTCTAAATGGATATTTCCCGCTTCATATTTTTTAGCTGGTCAAATACTCATGAACTTTATGGAAGGGTTTGTTCCCTCTACTTTCTGGAAGGAGAATAAAGAGGTGGTTATAATTCCCTCTTTGTCTTCTGGCTGCCACTGGCAGTTGTGACAGATCATGTCGGAGATACACATGTTGAAATGTGTTGTGTACAGCATCTCTTTACAGCATCCTTGGCCTAAGGCATTCAAAATCTATTAGATGTTCCTGTATCATACTGTAGGTACTGTGTCCAGATTCTGTGGTTTTGTACCAATGAGCCACAAAGATATGTGAGAGATCTTGTTCTGCATAGCAGTGTTGACATCTAGTAAGTTTGCCACCAAATTTGTAGTAGTAGTAGTGCACCCTCATGCTTCTAAACTGCACATGTATACAAACATAGCAGACATAATTTCCTTCGCTATAATTAAGAGATCAGGGGCAGTAAACCATGGTTCTTAGAGTGCAGCCACCAAAAATTTGATTCATCAAGAATTCCTAGTTTTTTGTTCTGGTTGACCACTCAGCCCTCTTAAATGCTTTTTCTTTATGGTTTTTATTTGTTCTGTAGTTAGTCAAATACATGTTTTCTCTGTGTGATGCCTCCGTTTGGGTTGCATTCTGCCAGTTAGGGAGGACATTCTGCCATGTATCCTGTTGGCCTCACTCTGAAAGAGGCACGTGTTCCCAAGTACTCACTTACTATGATAGATTATGTTTTTTCTTTCAATAAGGAAATGTTCAACTGAATTGATTCTCTCCATGTGGTTAATAGATTTTGTCATATTACCTTCCTGATGCAATTATCGCAGATACTAAAGGATGCTGCCAAGCTTCACCTTGTGCTTGGAGTTCTGGACTTGATGACCTTGTTCTTTGATTTGGTAGCAAACTTAAGCTCATTTCTTTAAAAAGGGAGTCTTTCTTGATAACCTGAGTTTTTGCAGGAAAGCAAAATCCAGACATTGTTTTCAAATAGAAGCTAAGACAACTCTAAGCAAGAAAGCTAAGACAAGATTTTAATGAAATTTGTGATGACATATACCAGTGTGAGACCAGTTACCTGTCAATATTCTTCCCTGGTCCTTTTGCTGGGCATCTTTGGCTGTCATGTGAGAATAGTTCCATCCAGAGTGGTCTGAAAACAAGGTCACTGATGGTCAGATTTTACTCCACTAAAAATTCTCCTCACTGTGTCTTTTCTTTCATTGTTGAAGTTTTTGTAATCTTAAGACTAAGAAATGTACCTCACACTTCTTAGCTCCATGTGAGAATACTGTAAAAGACAAAAAATCAACCCCCAGACTTACCTTCAGGACTGATTACTTAAGGCACATATATTAAGATGAAAATTCATCCTCAGGAATTCCATTTAGTTTTTAATAGCTCTTGCTCTGGAAAGCAATTTGAAATTTGGAGTTTTATTTTAGAAGATTTTTATTGTCAGGATATAGGTCTCAGAATTGAATGCAGACAGCTGCTAGAAGATTGTTACATGAAACATGTTTCCAGTTAGACACAAAAATAAAAATTATGACTGTTAAATTTGTCAAATTGGGAATTGCTTGGAATTGTTCATTTTGGGTAAAAAAAGGTTATATTTTTTTTCTTATGGTGAAGTCAGTTCAAGGTCTTGTGATTCTACATGATGCACAATTCTACACAAAAATGCATCATTTTTGTAAAATGTATTAAATGTTTGAAAATAGGTATGGTGAAAGATGGTTGTAGGAGATTTAAAACCTTGATTTATGTTACATCCTGTTTAACTGTATTTTATGTTTATTTAGGTTCCTCTAAAGAAGGAGGAGCTGGAGCTGTGGATGAGGATGATTTTATTAAGGCATTTACAGATGTTCCTACTGTACAGGTAAGATGCTGTATATTCATGTTTGCCTTCAGAAATATGTTATTTGCAGTAATATGTTAATCTGCTTTTAAAATTTATATAATTTCACAGTGTTCTAAGCAAGCATCATTACTTTTCCCTTTTTCTGACCTTAGAGTCTCCATGGAAGTCTCTCTCTTTATATTTTTCTGGTACTTACCAAAAAAAGTGCCACCTTTTCTTTACTGTTCTACTAATTATTGTTGCATTGTGTTTTCACTAAAATGCCTTACTGCTTTTCTCAAACTTTTTCAGAGAGCTAGTGAAAATAATTGGATACTTTAATAAGAGAAAGATTAACATAAAGTTTGGAAAGTTTAGGGCTGCAATTTCAAGGCATAATCAAGTAAAAATAGTACAGGCAAATAATTTAAAAAGCAAGAATTGTATTTTCAAATTTGCCTGAATTGTAATAATTTGTGTCTGGTATACGTGTCCTTATTCCAGCAATAATTAAAAAAATGAAATCTAGTGCTGTGTTTTCATAGTAATGAACTTGTTGGATTCTGAGTTCTTAATTAAAAGAGCAGATTTTAATTTCTATTCTTTTAGTGTGGGAATTGCATGTATTTGATACTTTCACATAGTTGAGTCATTTAATATGTGTAGCTTATGAGTACTGTTTTGAATAAACTTTCCTTGAGCAGCTGAGGTGTGGAACACAACCAAAAACTCAGTAAGCCATAGTTCCCAAAGGACAGAAGGATTTTGTTAGATTCCCTTTTCTTGATATGTACTTTTGTTCTATTTTTATTTCCCAAGCATAGTTATTTGTTAGATCTGCTTCTGCAGGCAGCAGTACTGTCTGCTTTCATGAGGGAACACTCAATCTCCATGATCCCTGTCACATCAAGGAAGTCTTTGTCTAACACTGTAAGAGCTTTATGTATCTTTGCCTCTTCAGACTGTGTTAGGAATTCTTTGGAGGACCAAAACATGCAGCTCTTAATATTGTTTATCCCTGTTATGTTGAATAGAGCCATATTGCACAGAACAGAGAACGTGATGCTTGCAGTTCAGTGCCTTAGTGTTTGCAGTCCCAAGCAGAGTTCTCTAATTGCTCAGGCTGGTTGGTAACACTGCAGGAATAAAAGTGGAGTCACCACATGACATGGAGCAGCACATGTTATTTTCTGTCTGGCTGCTGAATGGCCTAGGAAGGTAGATCGTTCTCTAAACTGCAGGAGATGGAGGAGAAAGATGTTTGTCTTTACTAATCTCCCTCAAGTTGAGATGAGGAGGCAGGAGAGAAATGTGTGACTGGCTCTGAAATTACCTATTTGTTTGATGGATGAGCATGCAAGAAAAAAAAACATGATTTTTTTTTAGTGTACTTAGGAATAATGACTTCCTGTCCAGCTTCATGCTTCTGATTGTGGACGATCGCTGATCTTTCAGAAAAAAAAAAAAAAGGCAGATTTCATGTTCTGCAACCATGTTAATTACTAAGGAAGTGGGAAATTTCTCTGTTATACTTGTGAAGCAAGAGTGTTCATGACCTGTAGTTTACCAAATTGTCCTAAAAGCAGAGGGACAGCATGAGGAGAGAGAGCTGTTCGGATGTTACTGGGCCCGTTCCTGTGTCTCTTCTGTTTTCATTACATTTATGGGTTTGAGGAGTGGCTTCAGTGAAAGTAAGAAAGGAAACTATATGGAAAACCAGATTCAATTCTGGATTGAGATTAAGTGCATCTGAGTTAATCAAATAAATTGAGGTTACTTACAGTGTGGGTATATTTTAAGTCATCTGTAAGTCTCCAATGGTGGACCTGACTTTCCAGTAAGCTGTTCATATGACTGCTTATCCTTTTTTAGGAATGTCATATTGTTTACTTGTACCCAGTTTTTAATCTCCATATTGAAAATGCTTTCCATCTGTATAGTTATTATTCTTGGTTGTGTTTGAGCTTTTAATTTTCCTGTCTTTGATGTTGCAGTTGCCTTTAGTGAGGTGTGTGTATGTTGCCCTCTAATGGATAGCAGCAGTTTATGAAGATGGGTGATTTTTAGATGTAGTCTGATGGATCTCTGTGCCCAAAAGTACCGTAGTGACAGGATTGTGCCTTCATATTCAAGGTTACAACCATACTGTTTTTACAACTTAAGCCTTTGCTGAAACAGAAGAAAATTCTGTGTTTGGGTTACCAGCAGTAACTCCCATTAATAGCTAAAATTTGTTTGAAAACAAGTTTGATTCTTTTTATAAAGTCTGTTGTGGGAACTTGTAAGCAAAACAGTGCATTAGGTCATTGGCTGAACACATAATTTCATCTTGGCCTCCAAAAAGTATAATTAATTGAGGACAGGAAGAAAAGAAATTATTAAAATATTGCCTTTTATTCCTGTGAAATTAAAGTAGGTATGTACAACCTTGAAAATACAGCATTTTTCAGTGGAATTATGGTTTTCATTTCATGACAATATAAAATTTTACTATTTATTAAATTCTATACTGCAGTGCCAGTTTGAATGTTCCTCAGTCCAGTATTATTTGTGCCAGGTAATTAAAGAAAAAAAATCAATTCTTTGCCTAGAAATGCTAATAAGGTAGACATTAACCTGTTGTACAGGTTGCTTCTGTGTTTGTCTGGTGCCCAGCATGTTTTAGTCTTGCAGCAATAACTATACTGTACCACATGGTCTCTTATGACACAGAGGTTGCCAACAAAAAAGTCCTATTTTCAGGATTTGCTTAATGAAACAGCTTGCAAAAGGTTTTTGCAACTTGACCAGGACTTCAGACTGAGATGTGAGTGTGCATTGAACAGTTAGATGCTACCAAAAGGCATCATCCTGCTTCCCCTTCTTGTTGCACTTCACTTTATGATAAATTCATGGAGAAATGCTCAGTTGGCAAAGAAATTTTTGCCTCTCCCCTTGCAGGATGAGCTTTCTGTGCATTAAAGCTCCTAACTGAGCAAGAGACTGGTCCAAGTGGGTTATGGTGAAGAGAGGTTCTGAGAAGGTTGAATCATGTCATGAATTCTGATGACATGAAGTGTCACTGTAATACGAAACTACATCTTGAGTTAACCAGTGACTAGTCCTTTACACTTTGAAAGAAAAATAAAAATTTTCTTTCCGAATGGAAATTCATTTTGATGAAAAAGCTTACTGAGACACACGTAATACTTCTTTTTTTAAAGAGTATGATACTTACAGAATTAGTGTTAGAATAAACTAGGATTGTGTAACAGCTATTAGTACTGGCTACCACTATACACAAATATACTAAATGGTGATATGAAACTCATGTTCAGTTTTGTGGCCAGTGGAGTAGAAAGTCTGTTACACTTGGACCCAACTTTTTTCATTAAGTCATTTGTTCATTTTAAGTAAGTTATACATCAGATGTTTAGTGACTTCCAGTGAAGGAAACAGTAATCATGAAGAATAGCTTTCTGGTTTTTATGGATGCAGTCATGTCTCTTGTATAGAACGGCAAAACTGCTTCCACGGTATATCCTGGAAGAGCTCACACTGCTGCGTGGTAATAAAAATCTCAGTTTTGTTGGTAAGATATATTCAGAAATCATTTTCCACATTATAGTGAAGCTGGTCTGGGTGTACTAATTCATCTGTTTCTGAAAAGATTCCTACCCTGTTTATTCTGGAAACCTGGTAGAAGGTGTTTTAGAGGTCTGATGTCTTTCACCTCCTCCATATTCCAGCATTAAATATGCATGTCTTCATAACCAGGTTCTGTTAAAGTCTTGGAAAAAGAGTAGATTTCAATAGAGTTAAGGTTCCATATCTTCTGTAAGTTAAATTAATTTGATATGCTCAGGAAACTGGAAAACTAGACTATATTTGAAATAACCCTTGCAGTAATTTGAAGATACCTGGGAAAGAAGATATTTTTAAGAAAATAATCATTCAGCTTAACTGCAGAACAGAAGAAAGACATTGCATTGTTTTAACAGTAAGATCAAAGATGTAAATATGCATGCTAGAGCAGTGTGTTCAAGAGACAGAACTCCTAAGCAATCCATGCAAAGCAAGGTGTCCTAGCCACCGGCCCTTGTTTCTTCTGTGTGCTCTTGCACATAAAAAAATTGTCTTTTACTTAAATAATGAGGGAACATCAGGCCCTGCTGTTTAGGTGCTCCATAAGTTATCATGCTGGTATCCAGCTTTCACTTTAGAAAGGCATGAGTTTCCTTGAAGTCCTGAGCCATATCTGTGAGCCTTGTGTCTTGAATGTGTCTCAAGTGGCCCCAGGTGCTGATCTATGGGCCACTGATTTTTGCCCATGTGATTAAGTAAAAAAACTACTGATTAAAAAAACTGGAAGTGTTTAAGTGAAAATACATTGAGAAAAAGAAATTTCTGGCCAGATCAAGTTTCTGCTTAGTAATTTACTTCATATCCTCTTAAACTTTTTCTCAGTCTGGAGGAAAAAAAATTTAAATTTTGCATCTGCAATAGAAGCAGAAAAAACCATCTTTTGATTTATGTCCAGGAAAATAAAAGGGGAATCAGTTCATTTGACAATAATCTTTTTTCATGAGTAGGTTTTTTATTCTTTTCTTCTTTAAAAATCTGTTCTTATATATTCACAGTTCAGTAAAGGTATTAATTCATTTAAAAGCAAATAGTGACTGTTACCAATGATTAGATTGTTCAGGCTTCAATATTGGTGGTGTTACTGTATAGTGAGAATTCTGACTAGAGGTGGCTCCTTATATTTATTTATTGACTGTGTAAGTTCATAGATTATAGTCTTAAAGTAGCAATACAGAGTGAAGCTATGGAAGCCTTTTATTTTAATTTCTCTAGCCAGATTTTAATTTTAGTGTTCTCACAGCCCACTTAGTTCCTCAGAGAGTCCCAGCTCCAAAAGAGTTGCATTGAGTTAAAATGTTGGTTGAGCTTCATTATAAGAGTGGGTATGAAAATGAAACTGAGTTTCAGTAGTATTGCCGCAAATTATCTAAAACCTCCTGTTGAATTAATTATTTTTTTAAGTGGAGTTAATGAAATTTGTGGATATGATTAGCTCATCACAAAGGTGAAGGGTAAAATCTTTGTGATGAGCTAAAACAAAAGGAAAATGTTGCTTCTTCAACATTTGTTTGGGTTTTTTTCTTGAATATCCATTTTTCAGTGACATCCTTACAGATTAGTCTTAAAATACCCATTTGTAACTCTTAGATCTTGAACTTTGGGGGTAAGATTTGTGGGATTAGAATTGTATTTTCACTCTCCTCAAGCTATTTTTCTTCATCACATTACCTGGGGTATTAACATCTGCCTGATTTTTTTTTTTTTTTTTTTTTAATACTTCAGATCTATTCTAGTCGAGAACTTGAAGAAACGTTGAACAAAATCAGGGAAATTCTCTCAGATGACAAACATGATTGGGATCAGCGAACTAATGCGGTAAACTTTTTATCTGGTTTCAGGATTGGGTGGGTGCATTTCATAAAGCACAGGCAGCCAGATATTTTAAAATGCATTTTCTTAAAGTTATTACGCTCCAGGTAAAGCCATAAAATCTCATTTTCATTTTTACTCTTCAAATTTCTGTATACCAAGTAAGTTTGAGTATTTTTAAAAATCTAAAATGCCTTTTTGCTGACATTTAAGTGGAGACTTTTCTAAAAGCCATCATATATGTTTGTTTGGTGTTTATGAAAAATACATATTCTGCAGGTTAACTGCTTGCTTTAGTACCTCTTCTGTGCAGCTATGAAAAGTTCCACTTACAGGGTTAAAATGCTTGTGTGTATGTAGCATTTTTACTTTGTTAATGTAGTTTATGGCATCTTAGTGTTTATAATAGGTATGTGAACAGAATTATGTGTTTGTGTATCTGTATTCTGGGCTCTGAGATTTTTTTTTTTAGCTCTAGAGAGAGTTTAAATAATAGAATTTTTTTTACAGTTTTTTAAATTACTGCCATATATTTTGAAAATTTTGCTTTAAAGACATGCCTAGATGTATTTTTGCATAGTGAAGCTGTTCCTTTTTTTTTTTTTTTTTTTTTATTTTGAAATGCATATTGGCAGTGTCCTAACCCAAACACATTGATTTTTTTTTTTTTTAGCTGAAGAAGGTTCGGTCCTTGCTGGTTGCTGGAGCTGCCCAGTATGATGGGTTTTTCCAGCACTTGCGGCTGTTGGACGGTGCTTTCAAGCTGTCAGCCAAGGATCTCCGATCCCAGGTGGTTAGAGAAGCCTGCATCACCGTAGCGTAAGTACAGCTCGTGTGCCTTGCTAGATGGTAGTGTGGGTTGGCTTAGAGGGCCCTTATCAGTGTTCCAGGAGAGATTCTCTTGTTGGGTTGCTGTACGTTGTGACTGGAAAAGAGTCAAGTCAGAATCACAGGCCGCAGAGGAAAAGAAATGCTTAAAGGAAGTGGTTCTCTTAGGGGATACACATAGTTGACAATCCTGTAACAGACTGTGTGTGAATAACCAGTTAGCATCATTGCAAAGTCATCATTAGTGCAGGTTAAAACAAACTGCTGTGAGTAATATTGGGGACTTATCATAGGATCACTTATGCTTAGGTGATTGGCACAGGACTTCACTGGGACCACGTGTAAAGACAGCATGAATAGAGCTGTAGTGGTTTGAACATGGAGCATTTTGCCGAGATAATACCTCTGATGGAATCATGGAGTGGGTTGGGGTTGGGAGGGACCTTAAAGGTCACCTAGTTCCAACCCCCTTGGCAGTGCAGGGACACCTTGCAGAGGACCAGGTCGCTCAAAGCCCCATCCAAGCCTTGAACACTTCCAGGGTTGTCCCTTTGGGCAAGAGACAGATGACTGTGATAAATTTTGGAAGCTGTGGCTAAACAGAAATGAACTCTTCACCGTTAGCATCTCATGGACTCCTTTAAATTCAAGGGCAGAGGGGAAAAGCAGAATAGTCTTTCCATGTTTTCCATTACTTTTTTTATCTTCTGGAAAGACGTTAGTGTAACCACTGATTTTCAGTGGCCATCTGAAACAGGAGCACCACAGAGTTCACCCTTGCTGTTCTGGTCTCCTGTTTGAACGGACTGAGGGGAAGTGTTGAAGCATACAACTGCCTTTTCCAAGGAAATTGAGACTTTAAGAAAATAATAGTAACCTTTCCTAACATGAAGTCAGGAGCAGTGTAAAAGTACTCTGCAGATGTTCTCATCCAGGCCTAACAACCTGGAATTTTCCATTATCCCTAAAACTTTGATTCATTTGACATGTCATTTGCTGCTGGCTACAAGTTCTTTTTATATAGTCTTTCTGCACCAAAGAAGCATTTGTTGTCACCAATGGACAGTTAAATTACTGTGTGTGGCATGTGCTTTTATATTTGTTAAAACTGCAAATGTAACCTTTAACGGACAAGGGAGTCAGATTTTATGGTTGGCTGATTGTGGTAAGTTTAAGTAGTTTTGCCTGCATTCAAAAGGAAAAAAAAAACTGAATTTATTTAAAATTTTAGATTTATACATCTCAAGGTTTGTTACAAAGTAGAAATACAATGGTACTTTATGTAGACCTGAAAATTTAGGCTTTCCAATTGTAATATTTGCTTTTCATTACGAAATAAAGTTATTCATGTTTGGCTTCTTAGTGTGCCTGGAAGTGGTGAAATTGAGAAACTGTTGTTTTGAAAAATGAACCTTTAAAATCCACAATGAACTTCATTATTTTAAGACTAAGAAATTAATTTATGTTTTCCCTAAACAGCCACCTCTCAACTGTTCTGGGAAACAAGTTTGACCATGGCGCTGAAGCAATTGTGCCTACTCTTTTTAACCTGGTTCCCAACAGCGCCAAAGTGATGGCAACCTCTGGGTGCGCAGCCATCAGGTTCATTATTCGGGTAGGTGTTCCCCTCTCGCTTTGCCTGCTAGGAATTTTCAGGTGGTTGCTCTTGGCAGAGATAACAGCTATACTGAAGTACAGGTTTTTAAATCGTTCTTGAATAGAGGAGTAATGTTTCTCGTGGATGGACAGATACTATATATCACTGAAACCAGTTGGCAGCATTGTCGTAGTAAAGATGGAAGAATAGCTATGAAAAGCAAGTCTGTTTTTATGTTTTTGCAGGTTTTTTGGTAATGTGTTAATTGAAAAAAGACCAAGTGCATTTCAAAGGGTAACTGCTTTTAACTGCCTTCCTGGAAAAGACAAAGTTAAGCTAGTAGCTAAGAAACTCGTAAGATAGTTGAATAGTGCAAACAACAGAACAAAGGTATTTCTTTCTACGTATGCATTCCACCCCCAAAAAAATTTGGATCCATGTGATAAAATGTTGAAGAGGCTACACGTACCTGGATCAGTTCAGAAAGCACAAGTTCATGAAAGAAAAATCCAATAGGGACTTGAATTTTTTAATTCAAGAACTTTGAGTCCTTCAAGCTATAGCATATGGAACAGCTACTCTGTCCTAGCTGTTTGCTACTGAATGTTCTTTGAGCATCTTCTACTGACTGGTGTAACAGGCAAGGTATTTAGAGTTTTGGGACTTGTACTGATATTTTTGTGTTTCACATAAAGTGGCAGATTGCCTGTAGTTTCTACGTTAGACGTTGTGGTGTTCTTAATGCCAAGCACTTACTGCAATTTACTATGATCTCATCGGTGGTTTTAATTTTGTAAGTTGTTGGAAAATCTAAGAGGTTTCATCACTTACACCTTTTGTTGCCATTTTCTGTATGGTTTGGAATGTGTACTTGATCTGTCTGTCTGCGCCTCTTGAGCATATGCTCTGGGACCTCTGCATGCATGACCTTTGCATCAGCACTTGGGCTAAGACAAAATCTCTTGCCATTTTTTACCCAGACTCTTAGCACTGCACTGTGAGATGGCACAGACTTGGGAGTGAGGAAAGGAATACACCTTTCACAGGATAATTAAAGTTGTAAGAGAACAGTACCATTTGCAATAGTGTAAGACAAGCTCAGGCATACAAGAAACTATAAACATTCACCAATTACATTAAATTGGCTTTATTGTTTCAGTTCATTTGAAGATAAGCTTCCACATCAGCTACAGTTGCCTTGATTTTGTTTAAATTTCTGTTCTTCTTAGCTGTGACTTAGCATAGTAGATTTGAAGCATAAAAACAAGAAAATCCTATCTGCAGTGTTCAAATATCCAACCAGTAAATGGCATATGTGAGGTGTTTTGGCAGAAAATTTGGATTTCAGAATTAAATATCAAATAGAAGTGCAACTCCATGCCCCTTTGGACTAAATGAGTATTGGTCAGGGGGTCTTTGATGAATTGAAAGTTTAGAACCCAAGCTGCTGCAAGTTTTGAAGTCCAGTGTTTTAGTCAAAAACTCCCACCAGCATCCACTGACAGTCAGTTCAGTTCCTGGTGCTTTACTCTGTAATTGTTGTGGAGTGAGTCTGCATAAAAACAGGGAGGCTGTATTATACCAGTGGTCTTGAAGACCTTCATCTCATCTTTGTGCCTTCCTTGGATTTCATATTTCTTTTCCTGGAAGTTCTTACACTGCAGTTTGATTTCTCCTTCTTAACTCTTAGTACATCAAGAAGCCAATTGAAAAAAAGGTGTCGGGACAGGGAGGGAATCAGGGAGAGGTGGCATGGTGGCAGCAATCTTTTTCAGAAGGAGGTGGGATTCAGGTTTGTCAATTGATCTTCAAGGTGGTTTGTGAGGAAGCGTCTTTACATCCTCAGAGGAGTAGCAGATGAAATGTGGCATCTTAAAAACTGAATGAGAGCAAGCCTGAGGCTTTGATTCCTTTGCAAAATACTTTCTAGAAATTACAACGATAGCTCCAAGGACTTTGAATCTACAGGTTTCTGCATCTATAAAGAACTTTATTTTTACTCCTGACTTGCCCATTGTCCCTTTCTGGAAACCATATTCCCCTTTTCAATTTGCAGTCTATGCAAAACACAAACAAACGCCCTGAAACTGTGTTTCAGAGTATATCAGGACAAACAAACATAACTGTTGGGCTCTTTCAGAATTTTTGATTAATCCCTTCCTAATTCTAAAATTGGCAGTACTCTGTGAGCTGATGATTATCTCTGCTTTTTTTTGTGATTCGTGTGTTTATATTCTGCAGCTGTCATACCTGAGAGAGTAAGAATTCTCTAGTACTATACTTCTTAAGATCTTGGATTTTTTTTTTTTTAATTAGCCTACTGTTTCACATTGTATTGGGAACTGTTTACTGTAGGTATTTAATCAAGAAAGGACTAAAGAAATTAACTGAAAATAGATTTGTTCAACCACATTACTCTTATTTGGAATTAAAATGGTCATGCTTTGTGTCTACTATTAGTCAAGAAAAGCTGAAGTAAGGCAGCTTTAATTCTGAATTCTGTAATGCATTTGGATTCAATGTGATTTATCTTATGCATAGTTTGGTAGTTTTCTTCTCCCATCAGGTGTTTCCATATAGATTATATGTATAAGCTTGCTTATATGTCAGTGCTTTTATTACTTTATTGACATATTTTGCATTTGGAAAAGGAAAAGGAAATTTGATCCTGGTGGCACTAATCATACTGATCCTTGTAAGAATGCCCATATTTTCCTATTTATTGATTCACTTTTTGCTCTATAACCCTTACTTTTAAGATGGCTATGTCTATTACTTGTTGTTTTCCTGTAGCAAGACTAAAATAGCATCAGCTTTCAACTCCTTTGAGGAGACAGCTGCATTTTAACTTCTTATATTACTTTTGACAGCAAAGTATTGCATATCATGATGTGATTGTTGATGGCATTGGCAGTGGTTTTTGCTTGACCTTTTGGAAGAAAGTAGCTTTAATCAATTGATGTGCCAACAGCAGTCTTTCATTTAATAGTATTCTATGATTTAGTTTTGGTAAGCATTTTAAATTATTGCAATTTATATTGTGTTGTTAATTCTGTTTGAATTAATTAGTACAATACAAATTCAGGAATGCTTTTCTCATTAACTCCTTTGTCCTTTTTTTGTCAGCATACTCATGTGCCACGACTCATACCTTTAATAACAAGCAACTGTACCTCAAAATCAGTTGCAGTTAGAAGGTGAGTACATTATAAATGAAAATTATTAAAGCTTTTGCTTTTTGAAATATCATCATCATATGTTGAAAATCTACAAATTCGAAGATTTGTTTCCGTACTCTGAACACAAAACTGTTACCCACTGAACTGCAAACTACAAAAAGTAATTTCAGCCTTGAGACAGTGGCAGCTACCTCAGGACCTGGAGCATCCATGTGTTGTTGTGTTCAACAACTCAGCTACATCTTCAGCCTGTTGTTTTCTCCAAGAACATGATACTTGAGCACTTGGATTGGCTCTCGAGAAAATTAATTGTTTTTTGACAGATTTGTCATTTTCTGCACTGAATCACAAAAGCAGTTAATGCTGTTTCTGGAACGACACTCGTCCTGAAAGTGATGTCACTGTGTGTACACAGGAAACAACTGAGCATCTGAATGACTTTGAGTCTAAGCTGCTTTTGTATCCTAAGCAAATGTTACTTCAACCCAGATTGTACTGACCTGCCACAACTTCTGGTTTGGCTGCAAAACAATTCACAGGGCTTCAGTGCCTCCACATGCTGTGGCTTTACTGAGGAACATTAGACTGTGGGTGGTTTTGGTACTGCAGTTCACAATCCAGTGAGCATCAGTGAAGACACTGTCTCCATACTGCTTTCATTCTTTTGGAAAGAAAACAAAACACTTGATCAGTTTTAATAGTGAAAAGCATTTCAGGGTTTCTTGCTGTGCCTTGCTGGTGTCCAAAGGGTTTGGGCAGAATAAAAACCAAATTTGTCCCTCCAGAACAGGTCAGAAATGCTGAATAACCAGAAGTGTCAAGTTCACTACATGTTTGAAAATTGTTATCTGCACCTCCCTAATCTGTGTCAGTTTGATTTTTTCGTCAGGATCTAGCTTCAGACTTAGTTTAAAATTATGCATTTTGCTAATGGTGGTTTGCTAAATTATCAAGATGCCCAAATTAATAATGAATACAGTTACATATCTGCATTAATGCAGTGCCAGAAAATCTTTTGCAGTGCTTTTTATATGCAGGGCCCTCTGCTAATGGTCTTATCTTTTCCTTTATGCTACATACCCAGTAGTGACAGATGGAAGGATGGAAATAGCATTTGGGACAGAACTATACCACCATAGAAATATTATATTGGGTCTTTAATATTTTTTTTTTATATTAGGATTTTATACTCTTACAATTTTTTCAGCATCATTAATTTATGTCTGTTATTTTGGGACTAATACAGTTAACATAGGGTATGTGTAATAACATGACTTGAACAGCACATCATTAATTCAACCACATCTGTTAGTTTGAAGTTTAGGATTAGTTAGCCTGCATATTTGCTTAATATACAGAATATTTTAACTTTCCAATAAGGTGACCAATGCCCTTATTTAACAGATAAATGTACTTTTATTTCATTTATTTCCCTCAGGGAGAAAGAGTAAAGTTAGTGTTTATTCCACAAGCACATTAGAGAAATAAGTATTTAATTATGACTTCTGTTGTGTGTTTTTAGGCGCTCCTTTGAATTTTTAGACCTGTTATTACAAGAGTGGCAAACACATTCACTGGAAAGGTATGGGCCAGTATACTTCTTCCCCTAAAATAAACTGCTAATGTAATTTAAGACAGAAATATTGTCGCTGAATCCTTTAATTGGATTATGTTGTTCAGTGTTGCCAGCCTTTCTGGCATAGACAGCCTCTCTAGCACAGCAGGTCATGCGGCTCATTCAGGTGCCAGGGGGAAGGAGAGCTGCATGTTCCAGCCTTGGCTTCCTGTGGCCTCCTCTCCTTACCCTCTGCCTCTCCCATCCTGCGTGTGAGCAATGCAGACACAGGTAAGCATCTGGCTTGTCTCCTAGAAGGAGGAAATGTGTGTGTTTGCTATGAGAGAGGGCAAGGGGGCTTAGGCTGGAGGACTTTCTGTGGTGATGGGTAAGGGCACACTGTGGCTTCTCCAGATAGATGGGAAAATAGTACGTGCATCAGTTCTGCAGGATGGTCACTGTAAACACAGGGTAAGAGCAAAGAGACTAAAGGGCATGCAGAAAAGGCTCTGAAGAGTTCATCCAGCTCCACAGTTACATTTCTGTCCCTCAGGGTGCTCCTGAGAAAGGGATAATGGGGAAATCCCTTCATTTATACCAAAGTGTCTAAAACAACCGACAAAAACCACCACCTGTCCCCACCCCACAAATAACAAACTTCTCACCCAAACCTTACCTTGAATTAAAACTTGTGAGGATAAACAAGTTTGTGTTCTGAGGGGTGCTTTGGCTGTTCGTTGAACTTGGATTCAGGTTTAGAACTCGTATGCCAAAAGCTTTCAGAGCTGAAAGAAAAAGGTCTAAATTTTCCCCTTTTCCTACTGTTAATAAAACAGTGGAAATAGTTTTTCCGTTTCAGGAAGGCAGATGTCTTAATGAAGGTATTTTTAAATAAATTTGTAAGTGCGGTAGGTGGACATATGTCAGAAAAGTAGATCAAAATCCTTTTAGATTGAAAGGAGTAAGCTGACCTAAACCTTTACAGAAGGTACAGTTATGTCATCGGTGCCCTTAAGTGTTTGTTTACTCTGTATTTTGGCAAGAACTTCCATTGCAGCTGTTTTTCACTTGGTGAAATGTTAATTAAAGTGTAAATTCTAATTTCTGCTTAGAATTTGGAGTAGCAAAATAGCATGAGGAATGTCTTTCTTCTAGGCATGCAGCTGTCTTGGTTGAAACAATCAAGAAGGGCATTCATGATGCTGATGCAGAAGCAAGAGTGGAGGCAAGAAAGTGAGTTTTGGTTCATTTTACTCTGAAAAATAGCATGTGCTAAATGAGTGATAGAAGGCTCTAATCCAAGACGAGCTCCTATCCATGGCTGAAGAGGAGGACACAAGTTTGTCTGAAAACTGATGTTTCTGTCCTGAATTACTACCTAGTTTCTTTTGCAAAAGATGTTCTCAAAGCTGAGTCAGTCAATAAAATTGTGCAGCGTTTGATGATTCCAATGAAAGAAGAGTTAGAAAGGTTGATATTGCTGCATAATCATTCTCCTCCCATTAATTAAGTCTTTAAGCAATTGCAGCACTTTGACCACTGAGAAGGCCAGAAAAAAAATTCCTTTTGCTTCCCCATACAACTGATGAGTGAATGTGAGACATTCAGAGGACAGATTTAAATTATTTTGAAAAGATTAATTCAGTCAGTGTAGCTGGTTTCTTTTATGACTTGATGAGCATTGTTGTGTGCTTTACATACTCTTATTTCCTTTCATTCCCACCCATGGTTGATTCTGTAATGTTTACTTCCTGACTCCACCCTTTAAAGAAATTACTGAGCATTTACATGTGGTTATTCTTTTTTGCAGGGCTTATCTGGGTCTTAGAAATCACTTTCCTAGTGAAGCTGAGACTCTGTACAATTCTCTGGAGCCGCCCTATCAAAGAAGCCTTCAGACCTACTTGAAGAACTCTGGCAGTATAGCATCTCTCCCTCAGTCAGACAGGTCATCCTCTAGTTCACAGGAGAGCCTCAAGTAAGGGTCACCTCACTGTTCCTGAACCAAGAAACAAATGCAGTTTCTCAAAAGCACATTATCCAGATTCCTGTTGAATACAGAAAAGCTGCAGTTTTATTCTGTGACTTCTAAGTTTTTTAATAATATTTTCCTCTATGGTGTTTTGCTATATGACATTGTTACCTCAGCAAGGTGAAAAGTACAGGCAATCTTTAACTGGATTTTAGCATGCTATATTCATTCCTTAACAGCTGCTTTAAACACCAAAATACCTTCAAGATTCGTATTGATATCTAGCATTCTGATGGGGTGAATAGGTCTAGGAAAGCTATAAGGGTGTTACTGCTTTTTCATCTCTTTCCACTGGCAAGCATGAAAAAGGAACATCAGCAATGAGATTAATTCGGATTGGAGATCGATTTGGGGGTTTTTTTTCTCTGTCTTCACAGTACTGAATATGTATTAGCAGTATTTCTCAGCTCTGCCAGTTACTACAGGGTGGTGGGTCTGTACTGCAGTCAGTGATGTATTAAATTGCATAGACAGTCTTGAGCTGAATAGATTAAAGTTTTCTCAGGTACCAATAGCAAGAGAAATCTACTGGCTTTTTTAGCAGAAATGTGAAGTAGTACTAGTATGTGGTGATTTTTGCCATTAAATGCTAGAAAGCTTCCTCAAAGTATTTCAACCTTTTAGTATTTCAGATCTTCATTACCAAAACCAGAGAGCTTGTCTGCTCGCTTTTGACTTGAAAGCCAAGAAGCAAAGACTGCTTCTCACATATTGGAAGTTGTTTGAGTTTTTCCCCCTTCAGCTAATGCCTTAAATACCTGAGGTTTACCTTATCTTTCCTGTGATACTTGTGATTATAAAAATTCATTTTAAGAAAGAATTGTCTGTGATGCAAGCAATTGCCAGAACTTCATTTTCCACAAATATTTATTTGAAGAATAAATATTATTTTTTAAATTAATCTGTGTTCCCGATCTGAAAATAAAAATACTGTTAATGAGTTATTGGCAATATACTGTTCAAAACTAAATTGCAGGGACATTAGAATCTTAAGATACTCTTAAATCTTAAAATGTTATTCCCATATTGCAAGATGTGTAAGGGCTGCAGTACAGAAAGTGAGGAGTAAAATAGGAAATGAACAGAAGAGGTGATGATACTGGAAATGAATGAAATTTTGATTGATTTATTGCTAACTTTGAATTCAGATGGATGTTTTTACTCTGTTACCAACATTTTATTTCTGGCTTTTAGTATAGATGCTGAATTCCCCCTGTATAGGCTAAATTAGGAAATACGGGTATGATTTTCCTAAAAGTCTGATCCCCTGTGGTTTTTGACCTTCTGAACTTACATCTCATACAGATCATTAATCCAAAATTGTTTTAGAGAAGATGGAGGAGTGAAAGAGTAATTTGGTGACTTCTGCCTACCTGTATGAAACTGCTTACATAAAATGTCAATTGCAATAGATTGTGTCTGAGACTTCTGTTTGGAGCAAGTTGTAAGGTCAGGATGCACCCAGGAGCTCTACCTCAGCCTCCTCACCTCACTTGAGGCAAAGTACCTTCAAAACCCTAGTTAGTCATGTCAGAAAAGCAGGTTTATTCAGAATAAGCTGCAAACACATATTTTTCTGTGAGGATTTAGGTAATAGTGCTGACCTCTATATTACTGCTGAGTGCCTGAGCTAGTAACTGGGGTAAATACAGAGTATGAGGCATCTCTTTTCTCTCTGCTTTTAGGTTTAAAATTAGAGGACTTATTTTTACTAAAGTTGAGACACTAACTTGGCTTGTAATTTGACTATTGTTTAAATACTCTTCTATTTCATCAAATACGAACTTACCCCATCAGATATTCAACCGATAAGTATGCTATTATGTTTTCTCCTACCAGGCTTTTTCTTTTCCCTCGTCTCTCCAGCTGCATTTTACCCTTCCAAACCAGGCCAAGGGATAGGCTCACAATTAGACTTGACTAGACTGAAAGACTGTGCTTCAGTAACTATTGGGTTTTGCAGTGAAAAGGAAACGAAGACAAAATACAGAGGGAAAGACATGGAATTTTTCTCCTTTTATAAGTTATGGGAACCTCTACATTCCAACAGGGGAAATGGAGTCTTAGCTGCTTGGAAGCATCAACATTTCCTTTTTGAATTTATAACTTAATTCTTGAGACATCTGGGACTGGAGGAGGCTGATGAGCTGGACACCTGTTTTTCTAGTTACTGCAGACACCACATAATGTCTCTCACAAATAAAGTTTTTTTGGGTAGCTCCCAGTGTTCTTGTTTGACAACTGATTTATAAGAACAGCCCTGTGGTTAAAACCTCATACTGACCACCTTAAATGTTTCTGTGACCAAGTCTGGAATGCCTCAGCTTTGTTAGCAAAGTGGGCCTGTCAGTAGCTGAAGGATTAGTGCTTTGTGATAGAGATGTCGTTTTATGAAATATAAAGGAGAAGATAATTCTGGTTTTATCATCATTCTCTGTTTGAAGTATTTATCTATAAAATATGCCGAGAGGGTTGAAGGGTAGAAAAGAACAGAAATGTTTTTTTCTCTCTCTTATTTTTGACTTTTGCATCTGATACATGAGACTTACTGGATTTATTGACTTTTTTCAGTCGGCCTCTGTCATCTAAATGGTCTGCAGCCAGCCCAGCAAGTCTTGCAGGCAGAGGTAAGGTGGTAGTAATGTAGTGCAGTGCATAGATATTGTTCTTCGTGTTCTTCAAATTGAAAGTTCTAATTGCAGCTTAAAATTTGACTGTATCAGCATTTACCCTGTTTCCAAGATAAATAATGGTCTATGTCACTACAGACTGTTTCTGGAGCTAAGATTGCCTCACACTCTCTTCATATTTTATGTAGTTTCAGTTGTTTCAAGTATAAAACATAATTCAGTATTAACTGATCATCTGTCCTGGAGTTTTGTCATAGAACAGTCACTCTCAAAGAAACAAAACATTATTCTTTGGTCTGTTGATGATTAGGCTTATAGCAATTGGAAATTGAAGACTCAGTGTCTCTTCCATCTGTTCCCATGTAGCTGTTGCTCTTTTTAAATAGATAAATAAGTAATAAACTACAGTCAAACGACATATTTGTAATTCGAAGAGTTTAATTATGTGTTTAGTTTTTGGAATTTAATAACTTCAATGTCTTTTCCCATAATGTCTTAGTAACTCTGTGAGAATAAATTATCGAGCTTCTTTTTACAAATAGACTGTAATTAAGAGTGGAAAGGGGAGTCATGTTTAGAAGACCTAAAACAATTGTTAAAATTAAGCGAATAGTTAAAATTCAGTAAATAGTAGGAAGTGAATACAAAAATACTAAAGATTAGACCCTAAAGCATTTCGGAGTACACATTCAGTTCACCTGTCTGTGGCTTTACCTTAGCTGAAGTGTGGGAGTATTTTCTTCTTATGGTATCTCACAAAGGGTGTGAATTTTCTTACATTTGGGAATCATTCAATAATGTAATAAATCACAAAAAGGTTCAGAATTATATCATTTGTGCAAGAGTGGGAACAGACAGTTTGCATTAAATAGTGCAAGAATTTCATGCTGAACAAAGATAAATCCTACTTAAAACAAACTGTCCTTTATATGCAGTTCATGGCAATACCAG
The DNA here is from genome assembly GCA_013400175.1 of Phainopepla nitens. Classification (NCBI taxonomy): domain Eukaryota; kingdom Metazoa; phylum Chordata; class Aves; order Passeriformes; family Bombycillidae; genus Phainopepla; species Phainopepla nitens. The sequence continues at coordinate 1,280,372 of VXBQ01013473.1, forward strand.
GTCTAGTTTACCTTTTTTAAAAAAAAAAAAATTAATACTACTTGAAGCTTTTTACATAGTTTTTTGTTCTTTCTTGCAAGCATGCCGCGGCAGTAGATGATGTTAACCTTTTAAATATCATTCATTTTATTCAATACCAACTCCTTTTTTTCTTTTCCTTGTTTTTTTTTCCCTATTTTTCCCCTTTTTCTGGTAGTTTCAGGCAGCAGCAAGGGCGTGCCAAGCCCGGGCACCCTGCAGAGGTCTCGCAGCGACATCGACGTGAACGCTGCCGCGGGCGCGAAGGCGCGCCATGCCGCGGGACAGACAGCTGGAGCTGGGCGCCTCTCAGCAGCCGGGCTGCCCCCGGGCTCCTACGCCTCCCTAGGTAAGGGCAGCACCTCGGCGCTGCTCCCAGAGGTCTTTGTGATTTTCTTGGTCAAAAAAGTTACAGTGCAGTACTCCAGTGTTTGAAAAGCAGTCGTCCTTTAGTAGCACTGGAGTGTGGCAAAAGAGCGGGTGTCCTGAAGTAAGTCGCAGACTTTCCTAGGTGCTTTATTTTTCTTCTGCTGGAAGAATGCCAATGCAGAGTGTGTCTGTACTATGCTCTTTGAATGTCTTAATTTAGAATTAATATTAAGTGTTGGAAGGAGTGGTACCTTTACTTAACAGCACATGATGATCATGCCTTTTTTTGATTGTAAGAGTAACGGAAATGCGTGTGAGAGCTCTTGATTTTCCATTTTTCTCAGCTCTTCAGGTATTTTACAAGAGTGCTAAAGAGATACTCTGGCAGTAAGAGGTGGCTTCTTCATGAAATAGAGAAGTGTTTTGCACAGTAACTTACTACATTGAGTTCATAATTTCTTCCTAAGGGCGTTGATAGGACTATGTGTATGCTTTACTTAGCTGGCCGTCTCCATTGGTACTTGATGTTAGACATAGCAAGTGTGCTGCAAGTGGTAAGAGTGCAGAGAAGTATTTGATAGTGGTGGTGATGTAGGTGCTAGAACATCCACTAAGTGGCAATAGTAAAGGTCTATGAACATGTTTTTGTTTTAAATTCTTAGCTTATCTGTCCTGTAGGGATAACAGTGGAGGAAGAGATGTTCAGTGTTCACAGAACTGTTTTTTTCTTCTCAGCTTCTGAGCCAGCTAGATCACCAAGGAGAGATGTGTTCTAATTTTAGTATGGCCATAGGTGATCACAAGAGACAAAGAAACTGTACAGTTCTTCTGATTTGCCTTGTGTTTGGGTAGATGTTAGCATACGTGTAGGCTGTGGTTTGCAAAGGTTTTGGTTGTGCTTTTTAAAATCAAAATTTAAGTTAAAACTGTCTAAAATTAGTTGATTCTTTTTTTCATCAGGGCCCACTTGAAATGCTGTGAAGGGCATTGATTTTAGTGTTAATTTAAAGAGTGAGCCATCCCAACTTAAAAGGAATACTTGGTACTAGGAATAGCAGTTTGGGATGTGGGCTCCCTCTGGTGCCCACAGAGGCAGCAGCAGAACCTGCTGGGTGGCAGGTGGATGCCAGCATGAGGCTGCTTGGTGGAGGGGACACACTGGTGTTCTCCAGGGACATGGTGGATGCCCCATCCCTGACAATGTTCAAGACTAGGCTGGATCAGGCTTGGAGCAAGCCACTCCACTGGAAGATGTTCCTGCCCACAGTAAGGGGATTGGAACTTAGTGATCTTAAAGGTCCCTTCCAACTAAAACCTTTCTATACTTCTGGAACTGTCAGTTCCTCCTAACTTAATGCCTAAATGCCTGAAATATGTGGGATGATTATCTTCCAAGATCAGAGTATTGTCTGGTGTGTTTTGATGTGCAACAAAACATATTTTGAACCTCAGACAGAGCTGGCGTTCAGAGAAGTAAAAGGGGTGCAGAGCATGGTGACAGAGGGAAAAGTCAAATGGAAAACAAAGAGAGAGATCCTGCTCTGTTAATGTGTTCTTTATGCTGCTCAAATGAAGAGACTATATTGTCTTAAGACTTTCACAGAAAATTAGCTCTTGATTGGAGTATTGGTTAGCTTTTAGAACATTTTCAGCAATATCTAATTCATGCCAAGAATTTTGTAAGCAAGGGTTGAGACGGGCACAGAGGTTTCCAGTGAAGTAAGCAGTGGTAGATTTATGCAGGAAAATAACAGAAATCGTTTATTCTCTTTGTAATTGTTTGATTGGATGTGTGAGGATGGGGGAGAGGAGTAATAAGCAGTGAGTCCAGGTCCTGCTCGTTTGAAGGATTTGAGTTGCTGGGAAGCTTTACCTTGCAAGCAGATGCAGTCACGTGTGGAGAACAGTGTCATGGTCATTTGAAATGGCAAAATAACATGATACTGGCAAAGTACAGTAAAAGTCAAATCCTAGTGCAGGCAGTGAAAGGGCAGTGGTAGTCAAGGAGACCAAGGTTTGTTTGCAGTCACATAAAAGCAGTACTGCTTGACTGATTTGGCTCCATCTCCTAACAGATTTTTGACTGTAGTAAGGTAATTTGAATGATACATACCATATAGACATTGTGACTGTTGTTTGTTGTGGATTAGCTTCAAAATATTGTTTACTCTTAGTTTTCAAAAGGTAACCTTAAAATGAACGGAGTGCAAATCCAAGCAAGTGCCATGTTTCAGAAAATGGGCTATTTGGAAAGTTCTTTCCTCTGTTCATTTTAAGGGATTTATTTATAGTAGGCCAAATATGGAAAGTTAAATGACAGAACTGTCAAGCTAATGCTGACCATGGTCTGAAAAGGCCTAGGCAATGTTACTTTATTTCTGTAATGCTTTCCACTTCCTTTAGGTGTTGCAGTCAGTACCAAAATAAATGACATTGTCTCCTACAGCTTGAATTTATTTTCTGCCTGGCTTGCAGAGAAACATCCACCTTTTGCTTACACAACTACCAAGTTTAAAGCCTCAGAAGGCCAAAAGCTTATAAGCATAATGATCCATGATTGTGTTCGCCCATCTTTTCCCTTTTCATTATTAATATAAGAACTCTTCCTTATTTATGATTTTCTAAAAGACTATTCTAGAAGCAGGAGGATACTCTCTAGTTATTTTAAATGTTGACTGTCTTTGACATCCTCAGTATTAATGTCCTTGTTGAGGAGGCTTGAGCTGTAATTATATATGCCTCGTGCTAAATATTTTAATTTTGATTGTTACTGTCAGAGTATTTATGCACTACCTTCCAGCTGAACTGGTAAATTTTTAATGCTTTTAAACCAGAGTGAAACTTCCTCTTGTTTGTCCCCTGTCTTAATTGTGCTGCTTTTTTTTCCCTTCTGTCCCTTACCCCAGGTGGGGCTTCATGCTCAGAACCAAATTTCATAAGAAGCATAAATATGTGGTTCAGTAATGATATAAATATGTACTGATGTTTCAGTAACTGTTTACACCAAGAATGAAACCATTTATAAATGTTTTACTGTAAGGGTCTTCTCAAACCTGGGAAATATAGAATTAATATCCCTGTGCAGTGTACTTGTACCCTGTATTGTAATTTTACACCTTGCACTGAGTGAAACCAACTTTGCTTAAGGTAGCTTACACATGCATTAATTAGATAAACATGTCTGCTGTATTTAATATTAATGTATTTTCCTCAATTAATGTTTTATGACTCTGCTGTGAACACCTTTATTCTAACACACTAAGTTTTCCATGTTTCTTTGCCTGCTTTTTCAACAAAGAGGATACTTCTGACAAGATGGATGGTAAGAAATTATTTAGTCTGTCCTCTATTTCTATTAAATATCTAATAAAGTGTCTTTTATGTGAAAGTATTGATGTTTAATGTATTTGTCTGTTCATTAACAAATTACTATGCTGTTTCCATTAACTCCTGTGTAACCTTGATGTCTTATTATATGTGTTATTATTATATTAGTCAATTTTGTGAATGTTTGGTCTGTATCAGTAACAGAAACATTATCAGAAATCTGACATTACCCCTTTTCTTTAAAAGAAGCTGTTAATTACAGAGCAGTTTTGTAATCATTACATGCTGATTTTAAGTAGTTAAAACATGCTTTTTAAATTAATGTAGTTCCAGTTTATTCCATAGTTTTACATGTAAAGTCAGTTTTTTTACTCAGCAGAACAGCAGTGGCAGAGCAGAAGATGCTTGACCACATAAATATACAAAAAAGCAAAAACCAAAAAGAATCTCCTCTGTCAAGATCTGGCCTTGGTACATAATTTTAAGTGCCTGTAAATTCTTTAGTACAATGTAATTCTATTAATGAATCATTTGTGAAGAAGATCTACCTGTTAAAATAGCTTACCAAGTATTCCACCTAAGTTTTAGCACTTGCTTTTTCTTAATTCACTCTGTTACAAACACATGGAGGGAGGACTGCAAAGCAGTTGAGCATCAAATTTCTTATAGCAATTGTCTGTTTCACGTGTATGCAAGTAATGCTTCACATATAATAAAGTGACAGTCCCGGCCTGCTGCTTGGTGATTGTAGTTCTAATTTATTGCTTGGGAGCACTTAATAAGCACTTCACAAGTTTGCTGCTTACTTAATATTTTGTGTCGCGTATTTATTAACTGTGCATGTTTGGAAGAATGAGTAGTTTATGGGAAGCAAATGTATCTCACAGAAATGAAAAGAGTAAGAAGGTAGATCTCTTAACCTGAATCCTGAATAATTTCAAAACACAGATGCTTCGTGAAAGAATTGGAGCTGGTTTTGAGCACTGAAGATGTCATAACTAGTTTAATAAAATGAGGAGCATTTGTACAGGATAGTAGAGTCTGTATTGCTTATTTCCATGTTACATTTCCTTAGGCTACATATAGGCTTTGTTTGTAGCTGTTATTTATAGCAAATCTTGAGCTTTGGACATCATCACCAGAAATAAAGGTTCTTAGAACCATGTAGGCTTTTTCTTTTGTTCTGACCAGAAGTCACAGCTAATGATACGTTTCACATTTCTGTTTAAAACCAGCAAGGGAAGTGCTATACAATTGATAAGAGTAACGGGGTGAGGTTTTGTTCTAGAGGCTGTCTCTAGATACCATCTGCAAGACGGAATGAAAACAGCTTAGCTGTCCAGCTGTAGTTGTATGTTACAGCTGTTCTGATCTAACCACCACCAGGAGGGACTAATCATTTTTCCTTTTCCCACTAACCTTATCCACATGCTTTTTATCTCTTGTTTTGTTAGCACCTTGTGATATTCCATTATTGATTACTGTAGGTGAGCAAACTCCATAAAACTGATTTCATGAAAGTGGCTAATATTCTGTTGTTTAGTTTTTGGAGCTGCCAGTGAGCCTTTAGCCATCCAGACCAGGTGGTAGCACAAGGCTGAGAGGAAAAGGAAGCAGAACCACCCCTTTCGGGAGCAGCTGCCTGTTAACCTGTGTTGCATAGAATCTAGTTTCCAAGATCCAGCTCTGCAAGACTGTTGGTTTTGGAGGGGTAGCTCAGGCTTTGGAAGGTTGGGTTTTTTGTTTGGTTCTGAGTTTTTGCAAACGGACAAATTTGATCTAGAAAACTTTGAGGCACTCCCGCATACGTATTACTGTAGCTGACTTTTGTGAAGAAGCGTTGAAATACACACTGAACTAATTTTTTAGAGGGAGTTTAAAAAATAGTTCTGGGATGATATTTTAACATGAGAAAGCTTTCCTAGCAAATCTACGTGCAGGCTAGCCAAAGACATTAACAAATGTTTTCGTCATTGTAGTTCTCTTGCAAGGTAAAAATGGTAGAGAGTGAAAATGAAAATGGAAGTATGTCTTGATTTTTTTTTTTCTTTTTTTTTAGGGACATTTAACATTTTTATCATTACTAGTATTTTTTAATTCTGTGATAAAATCTCTTTCAAAGGAACTTAGAGGAAGGACTGCTGATGAGGCAAGGTCCCATCAGTTCCTAGGTACTGATGGGAGAAAGACTTGTCTGACTCTCATGTTGTCAAAAATCAAGCCTTGTTAGGCTCAGCATACTCGTCCAAGTGTGAACTGATTTCAGCAAGCTCATATTTCTTCCGTGTCTCTGAGCAAGACTTGATCTTGTGCATGTGTATCTTCAGAGTAATGACAGGCTTAATTCAGAGAAATCCTCCTTGCTGGCAGTTCCTATCAAATTATCACTGTCTAGTGTGAGAAATGCTGTCGCTGTGTTTTTCTCTGAGATTACGTATAATAGTATGTTTCATATTTTCAGAAGAGCTTGCAATACAGTATTTTTCATGTCTGTTCTGATCTGTATATGTAATTTTGTTGACTGATCTCATAGATGTAGTTTTTTTCTATTGAACTTTTTGTGGTTTGGAAGGCAGTGGTGTGCACTGTGTTCTTGTAAATCATTATCAGTGTAGTATGGATGTTTTCTTCATAATTTTTGGTTAATTTATGGAGTTGCAACATAAAAGCTTTAGCTCTTTTGACTTGATAAAATTTCTCAAGATTCCCAAGATTAATCTCTAAAAGAAATTTGAAACACATAGTATTGTTTGGAATATCATGTATTTTATTATTTTTTCTGTTTAGGAACAGCTTCTGAAGATGGTAAGAAACTACTTTGTTAGACAGCTAATATTTTCAGCTTCATATTTTCATTGATACAAATGAAAAAGTAGAACTTGGTGTTTCTTGGGCTTTGTAGAGGTTCATAACAGATGAGCTTATGGACTAACAGCTTATGCAGTTAATACTTGGTTGTCATTTACTATTTTTAAAATTCTTTTGCTTTTATTTTAATTCTCAGTTACTCATCTGCAGTCTTAAGTATCATTGCTTAATATTTCTACCATGAAAATATAGGGGCTTTATAATTTTGCATTTGTTTTTTTAAAGCAAATCTTGTCACAGAATATTTCATCAAATGTGTTCATGCTCTGGGAAGCAGGTGCTACTATTACTCGTCTCTGTGAGACTTGGAAGCTAATTTTCAATCTGTTATTAACATCTAAACCTGCCATTAGTCAATGGATGTAGAGACTCCAAATGAGTTAACAGTTCATTTAACTCACAAACTGGTTTATATTATGTTGATAAAACTGAAACAGGTTCCAGGTAATATTTTAACGTAGAATTGAAATAGTGGCACTCTGTATTCCTAGGTTTTGGGCCAAATTCTGAATGCAGGTACATGCCTTGCAGTCTCACAGCACTCAGTGGGAAAACACTGCCATTGCACAGGGATAACTAGTAGAGTTTGCACTAGTTAATCTAACCATTTTTGCTAAGCCTATTTTTTTCTAATAGTTTAGTGAATAACCTCCTTTATCCTGACTCTCTTCTTATAGACTCTCATCTATGGCTGTTGTCTCTACTTGGATGAATAATATTAACTTGGTTGGTCTCCAAATTCTGCTGTGGAAAGCCTAAAGAGGCTAGAACTAAATAACAGTCTGTGTACCTAATTCTTTTAGGTCAAATATTGACTCAGCATGTCTAGAAAATGTTTTAATTATGCTGTGTTTGAAAGTGTTGAGTTAGTTGAGCTAGGTCCACCCTGTACAGACCTTTTGGGGTTTGTTCTTGCAGTTTAGAAGAATAATGGTTAGCGTGAGTTGGGATTTGATTTCATTTTTCTGTTGTTTGAGACGTTGGCTTAGGAAATGTAGTATACAACACCACTATTTTCTTTTATGAGTGATCTTTCAGTTAACTATAATTCAGACAATTGGGGTCTTCCTTTCTTTTTTAATTTCTTTGTATATGTTGGATGTTACGAGGAACATGGCTAGCAATGCAGAAATGTTTGACCAAACCCAAGAGAATTTGTCATTTGCCATTTTGCGTTCTAGAGACAAGTGAATCTCCTGTTTTATTTGTAGATACTTAGTTTAATTTTTCTCTTGCTTGGCTTTTGGGGAGAGTAGTATTCATGCAAAGTATTTAAATGTATTTAGTGTTTGCAAAAAGCTCTGGAGGGTTTGGGTAATCCTGTAGAAGTCTGTATGACTGGAACCAGGAAAACAGTAGAATCTTCAGTAATAAAAAAAGCTAGTATTTAGATTTCTAAAAAGAGGCCTGAAGTTAGGAAGGAATTTCAGAACCCCATTCTTTTTTTATGACAGCAAAAGCAGAATTACAAGGTCAAGTAATCATGAGAATACAGTACCTGATACAGCAACATTAGTGTTTGTATTGCATTGTATTGAGTAAACTTCCCCTTTTTTTAGTATAATTGACATACATATATTGGAAGGAAGAGGTAGTTAGCCAGTCTAGGGTGTTGAAGGTGTAATGTGCAAATTGTTTGCTGAAACATGTAGCATCAGAGGAGAAGTATTTTGCTTCTTAGATATTAAATTCCTCAAGGTGTTCAAATTTCTACTAATTATCCCAAGCGATTGTCACCAATTGAGTTACATTGTGCTTCTTTTACATGCAGAAACTTAAGAAAATGCTAGTAGGTACTACTGTTGCTCTGCTTCCTGCCTGACTGTGAAAAACTGATTTAATGCCATTTTTCTTTTCTAGGTCGTATACGATCAAAGCTCTCAACCCCTTCTGTTGGTATTGGAAATTCTAAAACAGATTCCAGAGGACGGAGTAGAACCAAAGTGGTGTCACAATCTCAGCGTATGTATTTTCTGTTTATCAGTTATGCCTGATAAAGAGGCTAAATGCTTAATCATATATTCATTGACCAATGGCTACAGTCAAAGTTAATTTAAAAAAAAGAGCTACATACTGAGTTGTTGTTCTGTGCCTTAGGTTCATCATCGCCAGACCAAAATGAAGGTATTTTTTTTCCAGTGTTTTGGGTCAGTGGTATTTGCATGCTTTTCTGATTCATGTTGTTTTTCTCTGGACAGATACTAGGTTAGGTCTTAGTTTGCCAATTAAATTAGATAATGTAGCCGGAAGTGAAATCTGTCTTTAAATTCTGTCTTCAATTATAACTTCTCAACATTCTTTTTCCCCCTTTTCTGACTTCCCCAACATGAAAGGCCAGTAAACATGGACTACTAATAGAGAAGAATGGGTAGGCTGAGTAGTGTCCTCATTGTTACCTGAGAGACCTAATTTTTCATTTTTTAAAAAGTGTTATTTTAGCCAGAAATACCCATTTTCAGTTTAAGCTAGGCACTGCTGTAGCTCTTGGATATAAACCCCTTTTTTTTGTATTACAGCTCTTGCCTTTACTTAACTCTTCTTTGAAGGAAAAATACTAACTTCTAAACTTTACAATCAGCTACTTAGCTTGTGTTGAGTCAAAGGGTTAAAACAAGCAATTTCATGTGTGTCAGCTAATTCACAGTAATTTTCTGTGTGTGTTTAGTAACCAGAGCAGATGCGACATTTTCCATCTAGCCAAGCACTCGGTCATTAATTAAAAAGACCTGATTACCTCACACTCCTTGGCCGTGGCAGTGACAATTCATCCACAATCTAATGTCTCCAACAGACATTTTCTGACTAAGCTCTGTAGCATTTTCAGATTCTTATGTTTGTCTAATTAAGTGAAATGCAACTAAGTTAATGAAGACAAATACACCAAAAAAGTTAAAATTAACTTTCCACTTGTATAAATTGTTAGATCTAATGTTCTAAACGAGTAAATTTTACCAGGTTTAAAATTTTCAGTACAATTATTTTGCTATCACTAACCATATCTAGTAGCATAGATATTAGATATTATCATATATAACTTTCTTTAATAAAACCCCTTAATACAGTGTTTCATGGCAGAAGCATGTCTTCATAGCAATAACTGCATCTGTCGTAAACAGATTGATTTTAGAAGTTAAAAAAGCAGGTAGTAGTTGGTTTTTTCCTGTTAGAGTACTTGACATTCAGTTTTGCATAGTTTCATTTCCAAGCAAATACAGCTGGATCAAACCTGATCCAGTGTTTGCAGGTTTTCTGAAGTAAAGCTTTCAAACAATGTGAACAGATAAATGTAGCATACTAAAATTCAGTAGAAGAATGTTCCCTTAAGAGCTTTGACAGTGCTCTAATACCAACAGTGTTTGTGAAATGAGACCCTGAAAATGAGTAGTTATTGGCTGGGACAAAATCTCTGCAAAACTTGTTTTATAGATGGCTACACTGTACTGTAAACAAAGAATATGTGAATAATTTAAGAGGGAGGGAAGTTTAAGTTCCCTCTAATCCCTTTTCCCCCCCTCTATGAAATAAGCAGTGTCTGTAACAATTTTTTCATTAGTATCAGGAAAATTTGGAATTAAGCTTTTTGAAAATACTTTTGTACTTTGAATAGATTTGGTAAATTCTTAAAAAGTGAAGGTATTTGATAAATGTCTGGGGGAGGGGGTAAATTTAGGCAGCAATATAATACTTGTGTGACAATCCCTGTCATATAACATTAAATAACTGTATATCCAGAGAAGCAGAATACAGCCTTTTCAGCTTTTTTGCTAATAATGACAGGGTTTTTTTTTTTTTCATTTTTACACAGTATTAATGTCTAAAGAGATAAATTGATATTGAGATAACTAGATCTGACTACATGTGATGATGTGTGAAAATTAAATGCGTGAATGCATCTTTACAGCCTTTTATTACTACTTCTGTTCAGAACCGATTGCTTCAAATAGCTCATTATAACCTGTCAGTGGGGGAGAACAAGAATTCTGAGATGTTTTAAGGAAGATAAACAGGGCAAATACAAATGGACAGGCGAAGGAGAATTCTCAGGCACTGTATGCCAGCTGTTTGGGTGATGCTTCTTTATGTGACTGAAAATTTTCACAGCATTGTGTGAAGCGTGATGCTTAATGTTTCCATACAGGGGATTGTTTTAATTCCCCAGCTTATATAATGAGAGAATAGCTTCATATTAGATTTAAGCTATCATTTTTTTAAAAACCACTGTAGCACAGATGCTTTTGTTAATTTTTGGGTTACAGCTATCTTTTGTTCAAAAATCATTTTATGAAAGACTTGCAAATTTGAATGCTTTTACAAAAATTTTTTTTTAGGGTTTTAAAAGCCCTTTACTCTTCTATTTTTAAATTAACAAAGTAAATGCCTCATTATTTTATTCTTAACTGTGGAAAAAAATGGTTACATTTTTTTCCCCTTCTTTCCAGTTTGGTGGTTGGGTAATTCAACAGGGTCTGCTAAAATTGCATTACAGTCAACATTCAGAGAATTTCTGAATGGAAACAAATTCTTCCTTTTATACTCAAGATTGCTTTTAAAGAGGAAACCGAAAAATTCTATGCAAGTCTTTTCAGTTGTGCCATTGTGAATTTGGTTTTTTTGTTTTGGTCATCCACCGCACTTGCAGTTCAGTTCCTTTACTGTTGTGTCTCAAAAAACAAAGTTTTGATCTTGTGTGTAATTTTTGTTCAGCTGTTGAACTTCTTGAGCCTTTTTGGCAATGTAATATTCTTTTCAAGTAGTATGCAGGCTACAGTTTCATGCTTAATTGAAATTTAATTCTTCAGTGTTGAGATGTTGATTAGAAAGCTGAAGAATTGTAATTTGCTTGTGCAGCTTTGCTTCATCTGCTTTGTACATAGCATCTGAGTTTAATTCTTCAGTTGTGGAAGCTACTTAAAAGCACTGCTTTAGCATAACCCCCTTGTGGCTTTTTTCCTGTATGAAATGACTAAAGCTTTCTTATTTCCATTTGCCATTCATTTTTTAATCTGCTCTGCTCCCTCCCTCTTCATGGATTATAAATCCCTACCCTAATCCTGCCTTTACACTTGTTCAGGATCACAGTCTGCTAACCCCATTGGTGGTAAGAGTCTACAGAATTCGTATACACATCATTGTTTGATCACCTGTTTGACATACCTCATTTAAGGACCCTATTCAGCAGAAATCCTGGCTGGCTTTTTTCCACATGCTGCACGTAACTTAATTGGGTGCAATCTTTACATAGAAAGCAGGAGAGATGGGAAGGGTTTGTTGTTCTGCAATAGTGCTTTAGTAATCTTTCTTTCATCATTCAGCTCACTTAGATCTGCTGGTAGTGGTAATACTGATAAGAGTATATCAGTGATGTTACTAGCATAGTATTTTCAGGCTATTTAGCTGCATTCAGTTAATTTATGTTGCAGTGGTACACTTTGCAGCACAGACTATAGAAAGATTAAATAGAGTATTAGAACAAGAGGTTGCATTTCTTCTGAATATTCTGAAAAGAGTAAGTTTTTTCGGATTTCTGATCTATTGAATAAAATGTACAAGTCTGCGGCACAGTGAAACCTTTTACAATATTTTTATTATTTTAAAGAGATACAAAACAGGAGGAAAGCATAGTAATATCAAGTATAAGTTGAAATACCCCGATATGAAGAAACTGTCAAACCTCTAATTTTTGTGCATCACAGCAGTTTTATAGGTTTGCTTATTCTTCTGTTGCTGTAGAAGTTGTGCTTGTTTTTTTCCAGGCTGTGTAATACTTTATTTATCATTTCTGCTGAATAGGTCCATAGTTTGGAAAAGGGATTTTGCTAAATAATCATTTCAAGTTTGAATTCAAACAATGAATCTGAAAGAATATGCATGGTACATTTTTTTAGATTTCTCTTTTCCACCCAGCATATATTTTATTTTGTTTGGGATTTTGTTTCTTTTCCTATATAGTCAAGCTTTAGTCAACTTGTATCTTTTTTTCAGTGTGCCTCATAAGTAACCCATGAAATTCACTTGAAAAGTTGCATGTTGTCTGTAAATCTGATAGCATCACTGTGGTCATACAGTTACCTGATTGTATTTTAAAGATTAATAAAGGATTCAAATCTGTATGTAATTAGTCTTCAGTTGAAATTCTGTTTTGCTTTTTATTTGGTCATATTTCTTGAATTCTACAGCTGGAAACAATATATTAATACCAGCTGGTGATATGAATCAGTTACAGCTAGGGAAGAATGAATTCTTTGTTAAGAACTTGGAACTTAAATGTTCTGTAACTGAAATATCAGGATTCAAGATAAGTGACTGCAGTTTCTGGTAGTGATACAGTACCTTGAACATCTGTAGTACTTTATAATATACGGTTGTAATTCAAAGAAATTTAAGACTCTTAAATATGTCGTAATCAATTTTTTAACTTGTTTAAAACTAATTGAAGATTTTTGGTAATTTGTGGGGTAACCTCCACAGAAATGTACATGAGTACTTTAATTGTCTTCAGTCACATTTTATTTAATGTCAGAATAATGCTTGAAGACCCCATGCTTTTAAAAAGCAAGGGAGAAGAGTTTAAGTGTTAGGAAAATTACATTATTTAGTTATAACATTGGTTGCATTGGAAGAGCAGGGTTAATTATGAAATCCTAGTTTCAAGTTGCTCCCCTTAACTTTCTAACAGGTTTGTTTGTTTTTCTTATTAATAGAAAACGGGATTAGTGAGACCACGTAGCTTAAAAAAAACCCAAACACAGCAGCATTCATTTTAGGGACCGTGGAACTCTTGATGAAGTCCAGAAATAGTAATTGTGGTTTCCTGAGCTTATGTAGTGCTAAATACCATGTCAAGTGCTTCCTTACATCGATACTTTTAACTACCTTATATGCAGTACTGTAAGAACTCGGACCAAGGCATTCTATTTCACATTTTTACCTTGTAAGTTTTTCCTGATCATTTCAATCTACCACCACCCTCCTACTAACTTCAGGTATTATTTTCTTTTTAACCGTGATTGTTTGTCTGCTGTGCTGTTACTAATATGTGTTCATTTTACCTTCAGCTGGCAGTAGATCTGGATCTCCTGGAAGAGTTTTGACAACAACCACACTTTCCACTATGAACACAGGAGTTCAGAGAGTGTTGGTGAATCCTGCAGCTGCACAGAAACGGAGCAAAATCCCACGAAGTCAGGGATGCAGTAGAGAAGCTAGTCCTTCTAGGTTGTCAGTAGGTAAGAATCACCAAATAACTCTTGATTTCTTGATAGCCCTTCTTACTTGAAGTGCTGGATAGCTACAGCTCCTATTTAGTTACAGGTGGATGAAAAAAGCAGGATACGTCCTAGAATGTGGGTGTTTTCTGAGACTAGTTTTTGATATACAAAACAGTTTTAAACTGATGTTGAAATTTGAGGTTTTTCTTGTCAGAATGTTGTAGTTGTTCTTTTCCTCATTTCCCTTTCTTCCTTCTCTTTTTTCGCTTCATGCCCAAAATACCCATATCCTTTGAATGAAAGTGTGATACCATTTTGAAAATATCTTCTTCATTACTTCATGTCTTCCTGTATGTGTGCGTACATGTGTAAATGCTGTGATGCTAAAATGGAAGTCACGTATCTTCAGCCTCACAGTGTAATTCGTCTACACTTTATTGCAAACAGTGTTATTGGAAACATCTGTTGATTTTAATGGTATTGATACACTTCTTCCATTATATTTTTGCTTTTTATCTTAGCCGCACAATTTTTTTTCCTTCTTTGGAAAGCTGTGGGGTTTTCTATTGGTGCTAGTGTTGATTAACTTGATCTTGAGCACAAATTCTGAATCATTACTCAACGTTGCTTGTTTTCTCTCCATCTTCTCCAAAGGGTGTTTCAACCATTCTGTAAAGAGTTAGTAAATTTCCATTTTAAGCTGAGCAAAGAAATAATTTCAATGAACTGGCTACACTTAGACTGATCCAGCACAATCAAGAAAGTCTGTAAAAAAGGTTATGACTTAAAACGCGACATAATCATCAATGTCTTTTCTTAGAAATGCGTCTTTGATCTTACTGCAGAACAGAATTGCATTAAAACTGCAACTTTTCTTATGTCTTCTCCCTTGTGTGCCGCTGTTTGCCTGCGCCCTGAATCATACTAGCGCGAGGCAGCCGCATTCCTCGGCCTAGTGTGAGTCAGGGCTGCAGCAGGGAGGCCAGCCGTGAAAGTAGCAGGGACACGAGCCCTGTCCGCTCTTTCCCGCCCCTCGGTAAGTACCCGCAGCCCTCGTGGTGCATGGCTGTCCCTGCCCTTCGTCCCGCCCGCCTAATGAGTCCCTGCCTCCTCCGTGCCTCCTCCCTTTAGCTTGTAGCTGGCCACCGTGCTCTCCCTTCCTTTGGCTCTCCCCCCACTTCCCCCGTGGAGGATTGACCAGTGTGTGAATGGGCTGCACACAGGGAAAATACAGGCTCTGCTAGGCTTAGTCTGAAGTACCGAGTCCAGAAAGGTGTGTGATGCGCAGCGTCTAGGTGCCATTTTGAAAAGGCGCTCCTGGTTTGGGATATTTTTTTGAAATTGCGTATTTCTCTTTTCATTGCAAAACTCATTGCTTGGGTACTTGAGTGCAGGGTCAGCTGTTGCTAAAACTTTTCTACCTAGTCAGTGAATTATTTTAGTGTGTAAGGAGAAAATACACTTAATTATGTCCCCTTCAGCTGTATAGTCAGCATCTTATTGGTCAGCAGCAAATTGCAAGGTTTTACAAGATTATCAGTCTGTTTCTGAGATAGAGAAATCTACTGACATTCTGTCAATGAGGCGTAAGAATATTAGTTTATAATTAACATGTTGGTTAAGGATTAGGGAAGGTTTTCATCTTCATGTATCCTTGTCAAGGTTACTACAAAGTTGATAGTAAATTTTGCTTAAAGTGCTTTTACATACTGGATTTGTGGATTTGATTTGGGGTTTTTTTTGTTTGTTTGGGTTTTTTTTTGGCTTGTTTGGTAATACCAAGCTCTGTCTCTGCAGTTGAATCTGAAATAGATCTCTTTTTGGTGTTACTTTGTGTGAAACAGTCTTCAATATGTATCCTTCTTTAGTTTGTTCAGTGTAGCTTGCAGTTAAGGACTTTCTAATGCTAGCTGTTAAACATAGTCTGAAAATAGTAAATTTCTGGTTTCTATCTCAAATTGAGGCACCCAACTGTACTCCTAATTAGCACTGGACATATGTTGTGGTCTGTTAGGGCTTCCTGCCAGCCATGGTTTTACTGGGAGAGTGCAGATTAATTGAATGAAAGCTATTTCAGTAACTAATGCTAGTTTGCCCAGATGCTGTTTAATTTGGAAATGATACTAAAAGCAGATGTTACACAGGATCCATTAGGAAACCTGTATCTTTTTTTCTAAAACACAGCTGGAAGATTGTGTTGAAGCACACATGCACGTTCTGTTCTTTTAAAAAAAGAGTGTTTTGCAAAACCCTTTGTGCTTCTTTTGCTGCCTTACAGCTTGATTTGAATTGCATGCGTGCAAGATCAGGTTTACATTTTGTAATTGGTTGAATGCTTGCTATCTTCAGAAGTCTGTATTAGGCAATATCACAAGATGTGTTGCTGGGATAGATGCCACTGGAGGTTTTATTCTTATTTATGTAGTTCAGTTTTATAATTCAGATATCAAAACAAGTACCTATACTAGTGAAATAGGTGGAATTGTCTGATAGCACAGAGTATGCAAAGGAACTTGGATGTATAGGAATCCAACATTGGTTTTAAAAAAAAAAAAAGAAAGGAGATTATACTGGGAATAAATGAAGATTCCTTTTAGTATGACTTTTTATTTGAATGATTTTAAATGTCATTCAGTGTTGGTACAAGTGAAAGATGAAATAGAGCAAATTCAGCTCTGTGTAGCTAGAGGCAATTTGACATGGGGATGAAGTGGGGAATGTAACTTGTATTGCCTCTCATTGCCAGCACAGAAATTTTTGCTATGAACACAAATAAAATGGATTTTATCCCCCTTTAGGGTATAAAATGACCTAAATGCTACATAATTGCTTCACTGTATACATTGGTATGAAGTGTTTATGTAATCTCACATCTCAGTATAATGTTATAAACTGAGATAAGAGCCATTAAGTAGCAAGTAATTTGTAATTTATATACAAGTGTCCACTTTTGTTAAATACAGTCAATACTAGGTATCAGACTAGTATAATGTCCGTACTTTGGCTAAGAAATCATCTTTTTGTGAGTCCGTTTAAAGTCTTTCTTTGATTCATTCTTTAAAAAGATGCAACAGTAAATACTTGACAATTTCTGCAATTTGAGGAGTACAAAGAATATTCTTGAATATATGTTTTGGAATGAGGTATGTTTCACTTAGTAGTATATACTGGTTTTTTTTCACTGTCTTCAAAACTTGTCCAGCATGTTTCAAATGTATGTAGGAACAAGAGTCGTTTCAAGTTTCTTGCCTAAAGCTTGACTTTTTAGTTTTCAGTTGAACTTTCAGGGCTCATTGATGGAAAATAAGGGGAAGGTTTATCCCATTAATGCTTGTATTTGAAGAGCTGTCAGCTGTGATGTCTGTGTTGTGACATCCTCAGTCCTATCTCCTTTTCCATGCTGAGACACACTTTCTAAAGAACCAAGTATTCTGTGGAGCATTAATTCCAAATTGAAATGTCCCAGCCAAACATCTTCACATAGGATTAGTTAGAAATAAAGTACATCACTGTACCTTATGTAAGGAGTAGAGAACTTAATGTGGAAAGACATGTGGAAAGAATGTTGTTTCTAGGATATTGACAGGACTTAGGATCATTGTGGAATTAATGGTTAAAAGGTCAAAAGGTCCTTCCCAAAAGGTTGATTGGTCCGTGTCACCATACATGATTCAAATCAGACTCTTGAATGGTCTTTGTTAATCAGAGAAAAGGATGATTAATTTGATTTGGTTTCTCTTTGTGCTACTTTATATATCCGGAAGGAGCAAAATATTTGCACTTAGTTATTTATTAAATCACAAGATTTTATCTGGGAGTTTTGCCATTGTGAGTGGACATTTGGGTTCAAGTTAAAATCATCATTTATATGGTGATAAAATTCTAATTTTAAGTGAACTGAAGAAAAAAGTTGAATTGTTTAAAAACACATTTAGTTTAAAAATTGCTTGTTGTAAGAAAGAAATTACTAGCCATGGTGAGTCAACTTCTTCAGAAGCACTAAAAAAACCAGTTTTATACAAGTGCCATAAGGAGCGGGGTACTCAGTTTTATTCGGAAATGCTTAAGGATCTTCAGTTTCCAGTTTCCATAACTTGAAAGAATCTTAATGAGCTGTAGTAACTAACATGTGTTTCAATTTCACATTTTATTTATTTAAATAAAATACTAAGTATGTGACTTATTAATTGCATTGGCTGGCTTATGTTAAACTTTTAATTATAATTGGATAATTTCAAGTTTCATTTACATAGTGGTCATGTAATAACCTCATTTTTATTGAGGTTGAGTTGTCTGCAACATAGGCCAGAATTCAAGTGTGTACAAATTGTCAGCTGCTGGCAGAGTGGCTTTGTGCAGGAGGCACTTTTTGCAGATAATGTTTGATACGTGAGCTCTGGCTCTGACTTGTCAGTTAAGTCCACAGTGTGTGACCAGTGTCAGTGCACTGATAACTTTTCAGGTATTTCTGATGATTCTGTTTGTGTGTGAGTGTGTGCGTGTGTGTCTGTGCACCTTTTCTTCTTTGAACTTAAACGTACTTGCTTTTACCCTGCTCTTAATCTTGTAAATTAAAAAAAAATTTGCATGAACTGTCCAGTGTACATAAACCTTTGTAATCATATTTGGTATAATCAAAGAACTTCTCTGAAGATTTTTGCTTCTGTTTAATACTCAGTTTCTTGTGCTTAAGCTGAATCTTTTTGATAAATATTCTCTTGTTCGTCTGAGCAGCTACTGCAGCACTTTGATTCCATGGTCATAGATAGGGTTTATTTAATCCTGTTATTGCAGCTTCCAGACATCACTCCAGATCCACTGGTGCCCTCTACGCTCCTGATGCTTATGGGGCCACAGGTGAAGGATGAGTACCCTTTGCTGTCATCTGTGCAGTCATCCTGGATTTTTTTTTTCCCCCACCCACTTGGTTATTCTCATAGTTCAGTTTTAGAAAGCATTATTTATATTAATTTGAGTTTCGTGGTTTTAATAATCCACATAGATGTGTTCATGTTCCTAGATTTTGTTTCCACCCTCATCCTCCAGTGTTAACCCTTTTTTTCCTTAACAACATTTTTTACTTGCAGAAAAGCTTTTTTTAGTTTTCCATTTTTTTTTAGTATTTGTAGAGCATTCTTTATGCATGTAGTTTTCTAATCAACAGTCTCAATAGCCTTCCTATTGTATTTGCTTTCTTTCTAAATGAAAACAAAAACCCAAAATGAAGAAGACATTTATTTTTTTAAAAAGCAAAACTTCTTTCAAAGAAAGCCATTGTTTTGTAGGGGTTTTTCCATGTGATGTTGGAACAGAATGTTTGTAGGTGACTGGCTTTTTACTTGAATTCTCACTTTTGTCTGTACCACTAAAGACTTCAGAATGAAAATGGTTATTTTATCCACTAGGTAGTTTATTAAAAACGTTAAGCAAATGCTTTTCTTCTGCTTGGGTTTTTATAAGTGAGTGTGATATTTACATCCCAGCTTTCTATTCTGATTGAATTCTTTTTATTTGTTTTTGTTATTGTAACAGGTACTGGCTTTGGAATTAGTCAGTCGAGTAGATTATCATCATCAGTCAGTGCCATGCGAGTTCTGAACACAGGTTCTGACGTGGAAGAGGCAGTAGCAGATGCTTTGGTAAGAATCGCACTCTTACCTTGTGTAGGTTACAGGCTCTTTAAGTGTTCGGTTCCTGTACATTAAGCATGCAGAAAAACTTGTCATTTATTTTTTTACTGACTTCTTGGGAAAAAAAAAAAAAAGAAACTGAGTTGCTGAAGCTGCAAGTATTGGAATTTTCATTCCCTACACAAGTTTTAACTTTTGAGAAGAATGCTCTTTTTCATGGCAGACAAGAAACAGTCTTGGACTGTTGTTGGAGTGGCCCAAGGAGCCACTTGAGCAGGTAGAACTAACCAGCACTTTCTCACTACAGCCAGACAAACTTCAGGATAGGTTGAAGGCTTATTAGAGCTGGGAATGATAACAGCTAAAGCCCTCTGCCAACCAGAATGGCTGGGTACCATTTAAGTTTTTCTGACAGCAGGTGAGATCAATGCTGCTGAAGAGAGAAGATGGTGGCTGAGCAGCCAAGCCCCCCACACAGCCACTCTCTCTCCCTCACCATTGGTGTCAGAGAGAGAATCAGGAGGGTAAAAGCCAGAAAACTTGTGGGTTGAGGTAAAGACAGTTTATTATGGAAAGCAAAACCTAGGCAGAGCCAACAAGGAATTGCTTCAGTGTTTGCCAGGGGCAGGCAGGTGTTCAGCCATCTCCAGCAGAGCAGGGCCCCATCACACCTAACAGTGACTTGGGAAGACAAACACCATCACTCCAAATATCCCACTCTTGCTCCTTCTTCCCCCCACTTTATTATACACTGAGCGTGGTGTCACATGGTCTGTCATGTCCCTGTGGTCAGTTTGGGTCACTTGTCCTGGCTGTGTCTCCTCCCAGTCTCCCATTCTCCCCCAGCTTCCTGGCCAGTGTGGCAGTAGGAGAAACAGAAAAGGCCTTGGCTCTGTGAACCTTGCTCAGCAATAACAAAACATCTCTCTGTTATCAACTCTGTGTTCAGCACAAATTCACAACACAGCCCCACAAGAGCCACTGTGAAGAAAATTAACTCTAGCCCAGCCAGAAGCAGCACAACAGGTAGCATGTCATAAGTTTAGTTTTTGTTTTCCTTTGTTTTCACAATGTTACACTAAGTTAGAACTGGTTATGCCATTCTCTTTCTTGAGCCAGACTGTTCTTTAAAAGGGTGAGTTTGGCTCCTCTGCCTTCCTGCTCCTGTAAGCCAAACCGAACACAGGATGTATTTTGCTATTCTGACATTTACATCAGCAAATGTATGAAATCCTCAGTTAATTTAAAATACTGATGCTGTGAATCATATACATTTTTATCAATTATTGTATACTATTTGTATATCATTAAATACTTGTACCTGTTTTCTAGTTACCAGAATGCTTTAAAGAAATGGTAATTTCTCTGGTTTAAAAAAAAACTGTTATTTTGAAAGCAGATAAAAAACTACAAATTAGACTCTAAATTACAGTCAGATATAACTGAATAGAGAGAAACAAAATTCAAAATCTAAAGAACTCTGTCGTATTCTCAGTATGACTGTTTACTGATTTTTTTTTTTTGGTTAATACTTTTTTCTTGACATACCAGTTTAAAATTTGTGTGCCTTCACTGGCATATAGATCAGAATATCTGTGAAATCTTGCCTAAGAGGTCATGGTGAAGTTGAATGCATTTTCCCCTTTCTGTTACTACAAACTTGCAGGAACTTTTCAGCATTGATGGTTAATGCTGCTTTGTAAACTGGAAGTCAGTCTGGATTTTGGAATAGGGAGCAATAGAAAAACAGTCCATGGAACATGGAAGTTTTCTGGCTGTAACTGAAAAGCCTGTGTTATGGTCCTCTCCACACAGGTGCTTCACAAAGAGTATGTTTAGTACTTTTAGCAGCCTCTTAGTTTCAAATATGCTGGGCAAATTATCTAGTAAGAATAGAAGTTGAGGAAAAAGTCATGTTTCCAATGACTGCCCTTGAGACTTGAATGTCTCCTGCGTTGTTGAAGAAATAAAGCTTCTTCAGAGAAACTGGTTTGCATTACCTGGAACCAAAATACCATGATGCTGCTAGAAATGTTAGAGGAAAATCAGTTTGTATATTCTAACTAGAGTCTGACATTACAAAGAAGGAGCAAGAGACTGCAACATTTTATTATTACAGTACTTGCATGCCTGGTTCCTTGCCATGCTCTAATTGGCACAGGTTGTCCTGTACAAATGTCTCCATGTAGATGGAAATCTGGTATTAAATACCTTTATTGTCTTGTCATAGACTGAAGATTCACACTCATAATGGTGTTTTGAAAAGGTAGAATGTAGAGTCCTGACACATGTAATATAAATATAAAATCAAAAATATTCCAGATTGTGTTACTCTTTTTTTATTTTATGAAAAATACTTGGCCAGTTTCAGTGGTGGTGAAGCCAAAGAGATGGCAGTCTTCTGCCTAAGATCTGTTTTGAGTATTGCTGTATAAAATGCAGCAATAATGGAAAACTTTACATATTTTTACGTCTTTTGCTTTAGCACCATCCTTGGCATTTCAGATTAATTTCCTGGAAGTTTTGGGTTTTTTTTCCTTATGGTATCTTTTTCCAAAACACTTAACATCTGTGTGATTTTTCCCTTCAGTTCTTCTCTTATACGTGTATGTATGCTCGTTCTGTCAACAATAAACCTGCTTTTGTTACTTGTTGTATTAATTAGTTTGTGATTAGTATTGTGATATCCTTTAATTCCATGGTTAAAAATGAGAGCCCTGTGCAAATGGCAGTGATAATTAAGGGGAAAATGATCACTTACATTACTGCTTCTTTGAGTATGTAATGAAACAGAGTTTTTAAATGCTAACTTCAGCTCCAAAGTTTGAATGGCAAGAGCTGTTTTGCAGAGATGTGTGGTGTTGTTCCATTTTAGGATGAATATTCAGGGGTTTTTTTTGCCCCCTCAGACCTTTGGGTATATTGTGTTTTGTTGGCTTCGTTTTTGTTTTAGGGGATTTAGGATTTTTCATTATGTAATCATTTTTTTGTAGAACATTGACTGTAATTGTTGAAATGACAAAATTTAGATCAAAGTCAATCAAGGTTTTGTACATAAGTAAAAATTGACTGCATGCGTTAAGTTAATGTGTTCATGCTCAAATATCACTGCAGGAAGACACAAAGATTTTGACAGAGATGTCTTTGTAACCAAAGTCTTTGTAACCTGCCCATGATATGTAATATTTTCCTGGAAACGGAAGCTTAGCAAACTACTCCTTGACAATGTGTGATATGCTAATCAGACACAGAGAGCTAAGAATAAATTTTACAGTAAGACTGTATGTTGTCCAGTGGCAGGGAGTTTATTACTCACAGTGCTGCTATGCCTCACCTTCCTGTTCTCAATTTCTGTTTCTTTTCAATAATTTACTGCTAACAGCTCTTAGGAGACATACGGACTAAGGTATAGAAACTATTTTTCTTCTTCAATAGTTTAATATTTTGGTATTAACATGTTTGATACAAAATGAGTTAAAATGTCAAAGTATGTGTAGACCTCTTAAATTCTTGAATTCTGTAATGTATATAAAGCTATGAAGTGAAATAACTAACTTGAAACAGTCTTTTGTCACCCTGTTATGCAATTCTATGGGTCCTTTAAAGAAGACCTAAAGTTAAATGTTTCATCAAACGGATGTCTTCTCTGCGTTTGCTTTGGGTTTATATTCATAATACTATGTAAGCCATACTTCAGCATATTTTCCTTAACTTGGTTTGACCTGCTGAGCGGTTGGAGCCATTTGTCACTGCAGGGAGCAGGGGTCACACAGGTTATTTGAGGTTACGGGTGTGCCGCGTTGCCTCTTTGAGAACGGGTGCTGATCTGGCCTGTCTGTGTACCATAGAAGAAGCCCGTGCGAAGGAGATACGAATCGTACGGGATGTACTCGGATGACGATGCCAACAGCGATGCATCAAGTGCCTGCTCGGAAAGATCCTACAGCTCCAGGAACGGCAGCATACCGACCTACATGAGGCAGACGGAAGACGTGGCCGAAGTCCTGAACCGCTGCGCCAGCACCAACTGGTCAGAGAGGAAGGAAGGCCTTCTAGGCCTGCAGAACTTACTAAAGAACCAGAGAACTCTAAGGTAGGATGGCATCTTAATGGGAGAAAAGTCTTTTTTCAGTGTTGTTGGAGGGCAGGGGGAGAGGGAAGGCATGTCTTGGAGAGTAAGAGGGCGGAAAGAGCAAGGAAGCTTTTATCACTTCTGGCTACTAGTGTATATTTACATACTAGTGGATGTAGGGAATTCAAAACTGAAAATTCTTCCAATACAGAAGGTTCGTAAGATGCTTCCATCTACTGTCAATGGAAGGCCCTTTTTTTATCAATATAAATTTGGGGGTATGTGTTCAGAAGAGCTTGTTTACTACTTGCCTTACTAAGTTACTAAGAACACCTTTTTCAGTATCTCCTCTGTTTCAAAAGTATGGTATAATATATGAGACAGTTTAAAGAGACATTTATAGGTTTAAAGTCTCATTTAAGATGAAAGCTTTTACATTTTTACCCATGTCTTGAACAAAAC
Organism: Phainopepla nitens; assembly: GCA_013400175.1. Taxonomy (NCBI): domain Eukaryota; kingdom Metazoa; phylum Chordata; class Aves; order Passeriformes; family Bombycillidae; genus Phainopepla; species Phainopepla nitens. The sequence goes on from VXBQ01013473.1 coordinate 1,304,326, forward strand.
AGTTTCCTCTACCTAATTTACTAGATGATTTGATTCAATATTTACCCTTGATTTCACCCATAGCTATGCATTAGTGTTCTAGCAGAACTAGCAAGGGAGCTGACTAATGCATCGTTGTTGTTTTGACAGTCGTGTTGAGTTGAAAAGGTTGTGTGAGATCTTCACAAGGATGTTTGCTGATCCTCACAGTAAGGTATGTGTAGGTTTTTCTTATTTTCAGTAAATGTCTGAAAACATAAATTAAAAGAGAGGCAGTTATGGTAAATTATGTCCGTGATATTTGCGTGTGTAAAGTTCTGCACAAGCAAAAGTAGTTAGTGGTATCGGATTTTAATGAATTTAATTTGGAGCTTTGAACAAGGTAATTTTCCCCACTTTTTCTGCATGATCGTGGAAATAAAGTGAAGATTAAAGTCATATAAAATGCATTGAAGTAGTTCAGCAGTTTATGCTCAAAAATCTGTGTTTTTAACAAGTTGTTGTTTACAGAGGCCATTTCAACACAAGTATAGATTTTCTCTCAATTGGAAAAAAAGACTCTGCAGTAATTTAAGTTACAGATAAAGTTGTCTGACTAAATCATGCATAATCACATAAACTATGCCAAATGTGTACTTATTTGTTTTCCAGGACATTTTATATTATCATAGCTTATGATGTCTTCCATGAATTTTGTAGATATGGCTGCCAGTTGAGACTGGTGAATAATTTTTACATCATTTTTTTTAATATTCCATAAGGAGACTGTACTTTGGTATAAAAGAAGATGTGGTATTTTATTCAGTTTTACTGAAGGTTCAGTATAGATGTTATAACAAGGAAAATAATCCTTCTGTTTTCTAAGACCATTAAAATCTTTTTAAGTGAGTTACTTTGCATGATGGTATTTTTACAATTTTTGTGGGAGGTGGGTTACTAGTACAGCTTGATTAAATGTCACAATTTCTTGTAGCAGAAGGAATGCAGGTAAGTAAGGAGCCTAATAAATGTAATAATGTAAAAAAAAACCCATAACTTTATATTTCATTTAATTATAGGCTTTTTTGGAAGAAGTTATATCTTTTATGTTGAGTATAATATGTCCCACTTTGTGTCCATATTTTGGGATTGATAAAATTTTAAAGGTAAATTCATAACAGGGTATTATTTCAGAAATATTGACTTTTCCCTGAAGAATCCTGAAAAACTACTTTGATGCAATACATTTTACATATTTTTAGGTATTCCTTATTGCTGTAATGGAAAATTAAATTCAGAGTGCTGAGAGGTCTTGACAGGTTAACTCAGTGTTCATCTGTCCTCTTTTATTTTTTCATGTTGGAAAAGGTGACCATGTATTTTGGAAATAACTTGCATTGCAGACAGCAATATAGTATTAAATTTGCACATACTGCGAATATCCAGAAGAAAAGACTAAACCAAGCAGTTAAAAAGAAGAAAGCATTACATGAAAAGTCAAAGCAGAGGAAAGAATATTAAATATTGAAATATTGCTGGAATGCTTGCTTTTTAAACGAAGTAGTGACCAAATTGTTAATAGCAGCTTGGTTTAATAGTGCTTGTTCTGTGGTAATTAATATTGCAGCCATGCATATGTCAGAGCTACTGTGGAGATTTTTGTGTAGCATGGGAGCCAAGGAAGGATAATGAAAATGTTCCTAACTTTAGTTGTATTTGTCAGAAGAGCATTTTACCTTTTAAATAAACCTTTAAAAATGTTACATTAACTTGTTCTAATTGATTGTTCTGTTTACTGACCACTGCAGTATGAAATGATGTAGCTTCAAGTTGAAAAAATTGGTCTGTGTTGTAACCTGTGGTACAGCTGTTCCAGTTGCTGTGTCCCTTTAAGTATTAAGAGTTCATTGCTGTTTTTTTTTTAATCACACACATATGTCTGCATAAATCTCATCTTAGACTCTACCAAGTGTCTGTAGGAATTATTCTGTCATCACTTTTGTGGGGGTTTTATAGGGTTTACTTTAACCTGATGTTTGGATGGAGGAAGTTACATAGAATAAGAGTAATAATATTTGGAGGAGAAAATGGGAGAATGACTTAAAGGACGTGCCAAGTGCTTATTTTAATAGTACATTGGGTATCCCAATAAAATTACTTAAATTTGTGTTAAAAGTTTTGAAGTACCTTTTTTTGTTTTATTTTGGTTTATATTCCATACAGGAACTTTGTATTGATGGCCACTAATTTGTGTGTTTTTATCTTTTTCCCTTTTTTGTTGTTTTGTTTTGTTCTGTTTTTGTTTCGTTTTGCATGCTGTCCCCTGTGTTGGAACTCTCTTTAGAGAGTAAGTTGGTTCAATATTTGTTGGAAACCTAACCTTACTTGCATGTATGTGCAATTAACCCCTTTTCTCTATTTTTCTTCCCCAAAGAGTTCATGCAGTGTCAAGCCTTTTGCAATCATAAAATGCTATAAACAATTAGTAAAATGTGTAGTAAAGTTTCGAGATGTGCTTTATCTACTAATTAACTGACATAGTTTGGTTATGCATTCCTGCTTTATATTGTGGTGGTTGGCACATCTGAAATAATTCACTTTAGAGGTAGATCACTTATAATTATTTCCATATCTGTTTTTTTTTTTCACTGTCAAATTATTACAAACTTCAACTTTAGATAGTTGATTTCAGAATTTTAGTTTGTGTCACAAAAATGGAAACTGTAATTTTTGCAGTATCCACATACATTCTTCAACATATAGGTGGTTGAGTTCCATTTTCCATTCCAAATTCATCCTTTACCTTAAATGCTCTTTCAGCCTTCTTAAATTCTTCATGCTGAGACAAAATGATATGTTTAGTATTTTTTTTAAATGCGACAAAATGACTCGACTTATTTTTCTCTAGCCATTCTCTGTGGTAAATCTAAAATGAAACAAAGCTGAGTCCTCAGTTATGTGTATTTTTCACAGCTAAAACGTCAGCACAGAATCTTCAGAGTACTTTTGCCATAGTGAGTCATAATTCACTTTATAATGATTTCAGTTTAAGCCACTTTACATATTTGAAGTGGCATAAGAAGTCCATATTACTCCATCAAATCAGAGCTTGTAACCAGTTTGTTTGGCCTACCATGTTTAATGGAAAAGTCATGTGTGTCAGTGTCTGCAAACTCAAAGGTGCAGGTTTAAATTCTGCTGAGCTGTGTAGTTCAGTTTTGAAGGATTTTGAGAGATATTCCTGCACACACACACAAAATGTAATCTTTATAGAACCAGAATTTGTTTGTTTTTTTGTCCCCTTACTTTAGGGCTGTAAAAGCCGGAGACTTCATATTACAATACACAAAGTACGTGTTGGTTTGGTTTTGCCTCTGTCTTATAACTGTGGCTACTGCTTGTGAATCCACAAAATTATGTATTGTTTCAGTTTAGCCTGAGACAGAAGATGTTCCCAGTCTTGCACTTAAAAGTCTTGTCCCACTACTGTCAGGGTAATTTTGAAACCTCAGACTTGAATATAGATCTATATAAACAGTACAGAAGTCGGCAATTTTTTCCCCCAATTTTTAATGTAATTTGTCCCAAAAGTGAGGTTAATTAAAGTAGCTATTCCTGATGGGCTTTATGTTGAGGGATTTGTATTGTTTCATTTCTAATACAGATTTTCAGTATTTAAGATATCTATAAAAAAATGTTCCCAGGTGTCTAGTAGATCCAGAAAGAGTCATAAAATACCTGGTTAAAAGGGAACCTCAAGGATCATCTGGTCTTTCTTGATAAAATGAATCTGAATTTATTTTTTGTTTCTAGTAAAAGTTTGGAGGCACTTTTTTAAGAGAAACTTGTATGGATTTTTTTCTGCTTTGTGGTGTGAATTTGCTTTCCCTGACTTGATGATCAGCATGAAAAGCAGTCAAATTTCCTCAGTGAAGAAGGCATGCAGCAGCATACACCAGCTCCCCTCCTTGCTTGCATCAGTGCTATGGGCAAAAGTCTGCTTCCATGGCCTAGTGTGTGCAGCTGTGTGAGGTGTGATCACAGTTTGGGGTTTTTCACTCTCACAGAAGCAGCAGAGTTTGGCCTAATGACTAGACAGGTTAGCTGCAGGAGGATGTGGGGTTCCAGCCCTTGCTCTGCACCCCAGCCACTCCTAGCCTTGCATCCCTGTCATAAATACTCAGGATGCAATGTTTGCCCAGCCCTCTTTGCACCACAGCAATACTTCTGCACCCAACTCTGTGCTGGAGCATGTGTTTTTCAGCCCATGCGCCCATTTTTCTTGTCAGAGAAACAGGAAACCCATGGGCCACTCAAGTATAGAGTGTATACATCCTGATTTCACTCTTACATATGGAAAATAAAGTTCAAGTGCCTGAGATATATTAAAAGAGCTCTTTAAACAAAGTTACCTATTTGTCTGCACCCTCCTTGACCCCTTCCCTCCAAAAAGCCCTTCTTCCTGGTGTGAGTCCGATAAAAAAAATACATGGTTTTGGTTCTTTTGGTTTTGGTGGGTTTTGTGGTTTTTTTACCTAATGCAGTCTTTTCAATATTCTTTGTTGAAAAGAAGGCAATGGATATTGTGTTTTAAACACCTGCCCAACTTAAATCTGTTGTGGCTCTTTTCCCCCACTGTGGTCGATAATTTTGTGTTGGGATACCAGCAATAGTAGAGGAAGCTTGTTCTGTTCCACTAGTCTTTTATGTAAAGGAATTGGCCAGCTCTCAGGATTTTGCAGTATTTAGTAATGAAGATATTTACAAGTAATATTTTGCTATAGAGTTGTAGCAGTTTTTTTGGATTTAAAGAGAAGGTGGTTTTGTAGTCTTTGAGGAATATGGCACATCCAACTTACTGATAGAGCTTGAAAGGGTAAAAAGTTAAGTTTTACTGGAAAAATTGAGGTTGCGCCAGCCATCACAGTAAGCATTCCTTTTCTTGACGAAACTGCATGGAATACCTAATTGTCAAACTTCTACAGAAGTCAGCTAACATTTCCAATGTATTCTTATATCAAAATTCAATGAAAAAGCAAGGCAGATTTCTTTCTTTTCCTTTCTTTTTTTCTTTTTTTCCCGCTTGGCTGCAAAACACTGCCTTTCTCTGCCTCTGATTCCCTTACTGCTTTCTTCGTTTGTAAGTTCAGCATACGTCAGTGTCGTTTCCTCTTTTGCCCCATCCTACCCTCTTTCCATCTTCTTCTGCCTTTTAGGTGTTCAGTATGTTTTTGGAGACACTGGTCGACTTCATCCAGGTCCATAAAGAAGATCTGCAGGACTGGCTGTTTGTACTGCTGACGCAGCTGTTGAAAAAAATGGGTGCTGATTTGCTAGGGTCTGTACAAGCAAAAGTTCAGAAAGCACTTGATGTCACAAGGTAATGAGCTCTTAAAAAGGTAACAGTAAATAGTTGCTAGCTATTTTCAAGGTTTTTGCTGCTTTCATTTTTTTTTGGTGTGCTGTTTGGTTTCTGGAAAAAATGCACAGCTCATAGCAGATCTTGCTACTTCAGTAAATCTTGTTCCTTCGGCATTTTGATTTCATAGAATGACTCTTAATTGAAAGGGTTTGAGTCCTCAGTGCTGAACAATTAATATGATATTACTTACCTGATTCCAAAATGTGCATCTGAGCTGTGTATGTTTGTTGTCTCGCCTTGTGTTCAGTGATGTAGAAATTGTGTTTGAACTTCTTTATTTTGCTGTAAAAGTTTCACTGGAATATTCATCTTTGCGTCAGCATAAACTTTTAAGGAGACACGATTGTAATGGATTTGCTTTCTGTCTTCCCTTCCTTCTCCCCAGACTTCACTAATAGCCTGCTTTAGAATCAGAATTCTGGCATATCATTATTATGTCATTCCTCATTACTTGCACTATCTATTCTAGCTGTAATTGATTCATAGCAGGAATTTCTCAAATCTTGTCCTTAATATGCTAGGTAAATGTTTTTGAAAGGTCAGATATAGTGGCAACTGGTAGGCATTTCAGCTTTACTGAGAAGGGTGAGGACTTATTTGGTGCCTCTTAAGAGTTCTTAAAAGAAAATTTAATGTAACTTAACATTATTCTGTTTGTTTACAGGGAATCTTTTCCAAATGACCTCCAGTTCAGTATTTTAATGAGATTTACTGTTGACCAGACCCAAACACCTAGTCTGAAGGTAAGACTTTTTCGGCTTGCTTTGCCAGCAGAAATTGTCATTAATAGAAATTTGCTTGTCTTGATTTTTGAATTTGGATTGTTATTTTTGTTTTATGTAAAAACAAAGAAAAAAGAAAAGGTTTTCAATTGGTGGATTTTGTTTTTATAAACTTGCAGACAGTCAAGCCAGCACTGCAGGACCAGCTTCGCTCTTTTTGGAGCTCAAAGGTTTTTTTCTGAATTACTGTCTTTATTCTTAACCCTTTGTGAAACTCTTACAGTGTTACCAATAATGTTTATTTGAATGCATTGTATGCTGCTACTAACCTTTGCGGGAAACTTTAAGCATGCAGATGCTCCGTTTTAAACATGACACTAGTATGAAAATGTTTGCTGCAAGAGAGATCTAATAAAAACACAGTACAGTAAAACTGAGCAACAAAAATGTGGCTGCCTAACATCAAGCTGGTTATGCAAACTCACTCTATCAAGTCTTTTCTAATTTTATGTTTGTGATTTCCCATACTTTTTTCCCTAGTTTATATATATTTTTTCCTGTATTCAGCCTGATAGGCCTTGAGTTATTTTAAATTATTCTATTATTAATGTGAACTTGAGTTACTATATTAAAAATCAGCTCCTCCTGTGGTACACTCTACTTCTCGGGAAGCGGTGTGTAGCTTAATAATTACACACATTTTTACCTAAGAATCTGTGGTCCATAGACCTGCCATCTGAAAAGTAAAAATGTGTTCTGTCATACATTTGCAGTTCCAAAGAGTGTTGATTTTAGAACAAATGCATCAAATCCTAAGAAGATTTATAAGTGATGGGAATGGGAAAATAACAAGCATATGATAACTGGCATCTTCTGCTCTGTCCTGCACGAAATATTTTTACAGTTTGATACTGCACAGGAATATGACTTTCCCCGAGTTATGCTGAACCTAAAGTTACATGAATGTGCCTTTTTTGTCTAAAATACAGTAAAACTTATATTTTTAAGCTTTTGAGGACAGTTGATACATTGACCACTGTTGCTTCGTAGAGCTGTGTTAAAAAGAGACTGCTGTCATGTATTGAAGACAGCAAATGAGGTAGTAAAAACCAGTTTGTTGTTTAAATGAATCCTTGGAACAAATTGAGATTGGTTTTATTTTACTTGGTTTTCCTCCCCAGGAAGGTGAATTTGACAGTTGAGATCTTCCTTTTTCCATACCAGTAGTGTGTAGCTGTTAAAGGTGAATCAAGCATATTTCAAAGCTGAGAGTGTAGATTTGGAATGAGACATGGACTCCTACTAGGCTGAGTTGGGACTAAGTTCAAGATTATTCCCTAAATGACCTAGAAGGACTTCAGAAATATGAAACACTTGGTGGGAAGACATTCTGAAAATAATTTTGAGAGAGAATTCTGAAATCAAGATCCCGGTAAAAGTTATCTCTGTAGAAGATCACTTGTTAGTTTGAAGTAAAATCAAGAGTACTTAGAATGAATTTTTGGGATAGTAAATTACGTAACTGTTTAAGAAAAGGTAAGCTTTTTTCCCAAAAGAAAGTGGAATCTCTGCCTACTTCCTTTTTGTGTAACTACAACTTCAAGATTAAGACAGTAAAGTTATTGCCCACAGATCAGAAGTATCTATTTAATATCCACATTCTTGAGTATTTTGCTTAAATCCCATATTCAGTGCACCCAGGTAGAATAATTGATATAATCAGTTGAAAAATTGATGTGATTAAAACCCACAGAATAATTGGTAATCCTAGAGGACTACTCCAGTTCTTGAAGTCTTGAGCTTTAGTTCTCTAAGAAATTACTATCTCATTGCTTTTCTTCTAGGAATACTGAGAAACAGCAAGCATTGTGACAGGGAAAAGTCATGGAAGGGATTTTCAGCATCCCTAAAGATGGTCAGATAATGGAGAAATGATAGAGCAGAAATTTGAGCCATGTAGTGATTCCCTTCTACAAATGACTTTTTCCTCTGCTTTTCACATGATAGTAAATAATCATGATCCTTTGGAGTAAACTGTCGTTGTCATTCTTACACTTAGAAAGACAGCTAAGTCTCAGACAATAAAACTTGAGCTTTTAGAGTGGCCACAGAGGTTGATTTGAATAGCTGGGCAGTCAGAAGACCAGCCAGAGAGAAGATAGAATTTTACTGACCTAATCCAAGGAGGATGCAGCTTAATATACCGTACTGTATCTGTCATACTCCTGTAGTCATGTTCCACTTAGGTGTGGTGAATTGCTGATACACAGTTTAGAGGTGCCAGATAGATGTGTCTGTTTTGGTCAAATGTTTGGATGGGCATAGGAGTCCAATGTTTTAAGTGGGATATAATCTATTTAGCTTATTTTTGCAGGTGCAAAACATACAGTTTCCAAAGGATGGATATTTTCCTGAAATACACTTTCAATTATCACTTCATCTTTCTAGGATTTCATATCAACTCAGCCTCAGTGAGGAGTTTATTTAAGCATTGTAACCAAAGTTCAAGTTTCTGAATTTTTCTTTACTTTGAAAATGCTGATTTGTTGACAAAAATTTTTGCTAGAGTTGATCACAAGATTTTTTTTTTTTTTTAAACCTAAGTCAATATTAAAATTTCTGGGTTAAAAAAACCCAGACTAACGTAGATTCACAACTATGAGAGAGTCCTCCTGAAGTTTATCTTTAGTGTATCTTTTAGTCATTTGGGTATATAATGGCACAGACAATCACTCCTAAGTATTCAGTGACTTAGGGAGAGACGCCTGGGATGTGGAAGTCTGAAAGTGACAGCATTGAACAACTTCATAGAGAGTGATTTGATCTTAACAGTAAATATTCATTGTAAGAATTCTGGAGATGCTTTCATTGCAGTCCAAAAATTTTTCTCTCTGAAAGATTAAATGGATTGTTGAAGAGTAAAATAGATTGTTAAAGATGTTAGCTTTTTTATTTCTGAATTTCAGCTTTGTACGTAGTTACTGGAAATATTGGCAAAGGTAACTTCTAAAGTAGATTTGCTCCTCATACGGAGTTTTACTTCAGCATGGGGTTTTTAATCTGTAATAATACTGGCTTATTGTATCTGACCACAGAAAGGTGTAGCCCTTCCAGAATTTCTTACCTCAAAAGCAATTAGTAAAAGATTTTTTTTGCAAAGTAGCAGTCATGTTTAGCTTTAGGAATCTCACTGTGAAAGCTCTATTAGTAAGAACTCTCTCCGTCCATCTTCTGTTCAGTGCTGCTGTGAGAGCCTCCATCTTTGCAGAAGTCTGTGCAAGTTCCTCAGGAAGCAGTTCAAACACTAAATAATCCTTCTCTCTCAGATACAGTACTTCAGAGTGTCTTCATTGGGAGAAATGCCTCTGGGTGTTACAGTCCTTAACAGCAACCTTTCCAAGTCTTACATTAGATTTATTTAAATCCTCAACAGTCAAATGTAGTGGTGTCGCCATGGTTTCCCTATGTAATCTAGAAATGTCAGCTATTGCTTTGAATTTGGAAAGCCATGTGGCCTAAGGTTTTTTGCTGCATTAATGTTCATGGCTTGTTTTTTTTCCTTGGAAAATAGCTAGCAAATAGTGTGCATTTGTGGATATTGATCTGCATAAGATGAAAGCCTTCAGCTGCTGCTTGGTATAACTTCAAAGAAGTTGAGCTTTAACAGCTGCTTTGAAAATGAAGTGTTCATTATTAATCCTCATATGTGTGCCAGTGTATCTTGAGTTTTTAATAGCTTGCAAGTTTCATGACCAAGAGAAATTTCTAAATAGTTTTGCTCAGAACAGTTGTACTACAAGCCATGAACAACCAGACATACACCCAGAACTTTTTCTCTCTGGTTATGATGGACATAAATCTCTCCCTCCTGGTAGGTATAATTGCTAGTGGAAATAAAAGCAGCTAAATCTGATAGATGGTCTAAATAAATGTCCACAACTTTCACTGCCAGATTGGGTGACAAGTTTCTGAGGAAGTAAATATTTTAGACATATACAAGTGTAATAGCCCTTTGCCCAAAACTCTGCATGGTGCAGTATTGGAGAAACAGAGAGAGGCTGCAGCCTGGGATGTACAAAACAGGGATTCTGCATAAGGAGTAAAACAAGTTTGTGGAGTAAGGGAATGATCAGATAAATGAGGGAGTACAGGAGCTTTTCTGTAAATCCATGTTTCTATCATCTAAATATACTCAAACGAAGTATGCATGTGACCCAACTTAAGTCTTTCCTGGAAATTCTATTCCATACATTTTTAGTATTTAATGGGAAGATTCCTGTGGCTTATTTCCAGAGACTGTGACTGCTCAACCTGATGTTTTATGAAAAACCACTGGTTCATCAGACGATGTTCATTTTCCATTTTAGTACTTGAAAAACTTCCTTAATAATGCTGAATGAATCTTTTCCTTCATATCTTTTTTTTTTTAAATCTAAGCTTCTGCATATGCAATGATTTATGTCTTTTAGTTGCTAGCAGTGAAATGAAGCTTTCTATGAGTATTTGAATTTCTGTGGAATAACTTCCTTCTCCAAATGTTAAATCCACTTGTAAATGGCATTATTGCAAAAAATTTATATTAATGCTGAAAATATGCAGTTTTGTTGGAAAAAAAAAATCTTTATTTTAGGGAATGAACACTCTACTCTGTGAGCTCAGTTGTTCTTGCAGCACACCATTTTTATTGTCCACCTGACTCTGTTTCTCTTTGCAGGTCAAAGTTGCAATCCTAAAATACATAGAAACTCTTGCGCAACAGATGGATCCAGGAGATTTTGTAAATTCAAGTGAAACTAGGTTAGCAGTGTCTCGAATCATCACCTGGACCACAGAACCTAAAAGCTCAGATGTTAGGAAGGTATGTTTGTTAATGTGTCTGTAAAATTGCAGAACATTCCAGGTAATTAAGAATATTTAAGTAAAAATTTTCAATTAACATCTTTAAACTCTCCATTATGGTTGTGATTTTATATATGTTAATACATTGAGATTCTGTTTCATAATTTATCATTCTTCATTGCAAGTTCTGTCTCGTACTAAAATGTCTTTAGTAGCCATTTTTTGTACAGTTTTAATGTTACTTCAGAGACCACCCCCTGTGATACTAAATAGCACATTTGTAACAGGAGTGCGTGGTAAATTTGGTAGCAAGCTCAGTCTAATCTCTGTTGGATTTTCTAGAGTCTTTTATTTTTAACAACAGGTAGGTAGATAGCTGTTGAACCTTGGACAAAGAAAGTTTGTGTTTTGATAAGGTAGTATCATAGGCTTATTCTTGAAATGCTGCATTTCCAGTGCAAACCTCCCTTTTCCACATAATGATGTGAAGTGAAAATTAACATTTGTGAGCTACATAGATACAGTAGAGACACTAAATAACCATAAGAAATGTACTAGTGCAGTCTTTGGAAAGGGTTTCGAAACAGTACTTCAATTTGTAGAAAGCAAAAATCTTTTAATTTCATTTGCAGTTTGATGGAATAGAGTTTTGTTATTCTAATGGTTACAGGTCATGCTGTGTAGTTGCCATTTCCAGCATGTTAACACTACAAGAATGTTGCACCTTTTATGGTTCCTCAGTCCTAGTGTCTGTGACACAGAGAGCTAATTCTTCTCTCTTTTTCTGTCTCTTTCTGCAGTTTGAAAAGCTGCAACAATTCATTTGTTCTGATTTATTTTGCTACTTTCAATTAAGTTTGCATTTGGGCAGCTTCATCTTTTCTGGAAAGAGCAAGTTCCTTTGTTTAGGAGGGATGTCGGAGCAAATAGTAGGAGCTGTCTTACAAATTGTAATGTGAAGAAAAACAAAAAAAACTCTTACAAGTTTTCTTGGTATCTAGAATGTTTGTCATACATAATAAAAAAAACACCAGAGAGGTTTTTTTATTGGAGGTGATGTTTTAGTCATTTGCTTCTTGTATAACGTCACAAGTTTGAGAAAACAGTAATAGATTACATCCAGTGGACTTTTCTTGCTTGGTTATCATAACACATAAAAGATCTCGTAACACATAAGCAAGCAAAAAAGAGGAGGAGAATTGAAGCAGCACTATCTTCTAAATCAATGAAATTTTAGTACTAAGACACGTGGCAGGCTGTCTTATCTGATGGTTCGTAACTCTAATAAGCATTTTTATGTCAATAAGTAACTGAATCGTGGAAGGAATTACCATTGAGTTTAATCATTTGGAACACCTTAATTATGTAAGTTTTCAGATTTTATTTTATCTTTCCATAACACAGCTCTATGAGGCAAGTAACTGCAAAAATCCTCTACCTCTTGAAAATAAAATTTTGCCAATAAGAAGTCAAAAGAGTTATTCTGATAGTATAAAAGTTTAATTCTCTTAACAGTCTTCTCAACCTGCTATCACAGGCTTTTTAATTTGATTTAGTTTAATAAGCTTTATAGCACTTAGTGTGATTTCTTTAAATTAAAAGCTTTTTCTAAGTAATTTCTGTGTAATTCATGGGTTTGGTTTTTTCCTTAGGAAAAGCAGTTCCAGTGCTAAGTGTTATGAAAAATCCTAGTTTATTAGTCTGAAATTGGGCACTCACAGTGTAGTTCAGTGACATGAGACTTCTTTCTGGAAGGTAAAATTCTGTTTCAGAACTTAGATTTCTTCTAAGATTAGAATGCTTCCAGAAAGAGTTTGAATCTGCTCTTAGAAATCTTCTCAGAAGAAAGCAAAACCAAATAAATATTTTTAATCCTTATTTTCCTCTTTCAAAGATGATCTCTATGTGACTGAATTATGCTGGGGAGAATAAAAACCTCCAAATACTCTAAAATGCAGAGTTTCTTTGGCAAGGAAGAAAGAGGAAAATACATAATTGCATTGAAAACCTGCAAGTCCGTATCAATTTTGATACTGTAGGCAGAGCTTCATTTTGGGCAGACTTGATGGTATCAGTTTGTATCCTGATAGAATCCTGGACTGCCTGTTGTCTTCTCCAAATAGCAGCTTAAATAGACACAATATTAAGGAGTGGAGACTGGCTAAACAGACAGAAAAATCAAAGTGGTGATTCCCAAACCTCTGCTCAGCTGCTAGATTTGTCATGGTTTTGATTTGTGTCCATTTTGATTAAAAGAATGACCATTAATAATGACAAGGACAAGAAAAACATCAGATAGATTGCAGAGGACATTCAGGGTGATCACTTGAAGGGAAGGCTATCAAAGGGAGAAGGAAATAAAAGTTAAAGAAAACAACCAGTCACGAGTATGCAAAGATAATTTGTGGCAGTCTGACATGGCTAAGATTTTTGTCGTTAAACTTAATGCTGAGATGTGTGTAGGTATGTGTGCCCATACCTTGGCTTTCCACTTTTAATTAAAAAATGCTACAGTTCATTGCTCTGGAAGCAAAAGGAGGGAAATAAATGTCTGAAAGAATTTTCTAACTACTTGCTTGGAGTGCATTGGTGGTCAAGGAAGCTGCCTATCATTCTGTCTAGCATGAGGCACTGGTTCTCTCCAGTGCCTGGCAGACCTTGATGGTGAACTGTATAAACTGCACGTAGTTGGTTAATCTTACAACCACAGTCCTTTGCTACAAAGACAGAATTCTGGAGAATTTCCTCCAGCTCTCCTTTGCACTTGTTAGTGTAGTTACTGTGTTGACAGGTTTGTTACACTATCCGGTGAATCTTTCTTACACTGTACAAACATTACTTAATTCTTCAATCAACAATTCCTGGGAATCCAGCTATTGTGTAATTTACTGTGTTGCTTTGTCAGTAGAGAGCGCCGCTTTTTTTTTATTCAGGTAAAAAAAACCCAGCATATGTAAAACATGCTGTAGGATGAAGATGATGGTAAAGATGAACTGATTAGAGAGAGTATGGCAGGTGACATCCAGTACAAACTACTCCACAGTTTTCATCTTCAGAATATGTAGTCAGCTAAATTTCATTGCCCATTATATTTGCCTACCTTTTAGAAAGGTTAAAGGAAGCAGAGGCACAGTTAAGTAACTAGCTTGGCTGTAGGGTAAGTTATAAGGAGTATCAAGTGCTGTGATCACTACAGTTTCATTCCATATTAGGGTGTCTTGTTTGGTTGGGTTTGTTTTAATTTCTACAGTGCTAACTGTTCCTTTTCAAGCAAGTGTGTTAGCATCTGTAATTACCACTTGCAGAACTCACTAGAAAGGATCATGTGCTTGTTCCTGCCTGGTGTGTTTCGTTTCTCTCTAAATTTTTTCAACTTCCCAAACCCTTAAAGCCATTTTGCAGATTCCTTCATTTTTTTTTTTTTCTGAGTAAAGATATGGGCCAAAGGGGTTTTAAAAGGACGTTTCTTGAAGACTGCTGGTTACAATGATAGTTGTGTGCCTGAATTTATCAAAATCAGAACTTTCAGCTTACCAGCAAATGTGAATTGCTTTTGTTCACACCTGTTAACATCTTTATTCAAGCTTGATCAAGACATAAGTCACATTTTGTGGTTACCACTCATTATAGCATCTTTTGCTGATAAAATTGCTTTGAAACTCTAATATCTTCAGTTTGTGTTTTCTTCTTGTAGGCTGCACAGTCAGTGCTGATTTCCCTTTTTGAACTCAACACTCCAGAGTTTACAATGCTATTGGGTGCTTTACCAAAAACATTTCAGGATGGAGCGACAAAGCTTCTCCATAATCATCTCCGGAATACAGGCAACAGTGGTCAGGTATCCACACTTCTGTTACTGTTTTTTTCTGAAATGACTGTGTAGAAGCCTGTCTTAGTAGCATTTTAGGGAATGACTTACTTTTTCCTCCAGAGTTACAGTTTCTAAGTCTTTGTTGCTTCCAAGTGATTTAATAGGCTTGAATGTGCTTTATAAAAATAGTTTATCTTGTACTTTATCATTTCAGTGATATCCAGGATTGAAGTTACTAGTAATGGGTTAGACAATCCAGGAATTTACTTGAAGCTCTTTAAATGTTTCTGGGCACCAGAAAATAAATATAATAATAAATATAATAAGCTAAAAGGAAAGCTTTTAGTCCTACTAAAGTATCTTTTCTCACCTCTCCTCCTCTAGGGATCAATGGGAAGTCCTTTAACAAGACCTACTCCACGTTCCCCAGCAAGTTGGTCAAGTCCTCTCACTTCCCCAACCAATACATCACAGAACACTTTGTCACCAAGGTAATGTAGGCTGGTGGTGGTACAATTCCACATCTAAGGCTTACAACACATTGTCCAAAGATGTAACCCCGACAATGAAAACATGGGCAGACTTTTGCACAAAATGACAGATGCTCAGAAATAATCCCCCTTCCTCCGTAGAATGTCAGTGAACTGCTCAGCCTCCCAGAAGGGTCTGACCTGCTGGCCTGAGGGGCTGTAGATCTTGGAATGCAAATGGATTAGCAAGAGAACGAACCAAGTGTGCTTCTCTAACAAGTGTTAGAATGTGTCATCTGATGTCATGGTTTAACCCCAGTTTAACTAAGCATCACACAGCCACTTAATATGCCCATGGTGGGATACAGGGGACAATCAGAATATAAAAGAGAGAAAACTGAGATAAAGACAATTAATTAGGTAAAGCAAAAGCTGCATGTGCAAGCAACAGACAGACAAGGAATTTGGTACTTCCAGTGGGGGGGGGTCACTCCTATGTTAACAACCCTGTTTCCAGCACAAATCCAAAGCATAGCCCCATACCAGCTACCATGAAGAAAGTTAAGTCTGTTCCAGCCAAAACCAACACAGTGGGTCATCAAACCAGATTTAGTATTGGGGAGATTAAAGAAGTAATAGTTTACAAATGTTTTTTATAGTAATGATGTTGTCGGCAAAGCAGACTTTGTAATTTAGCTTTTACCAGTCAGCTTGCTGTTGAGTTTTATCAGTGCTCCTTACTTTAGGACTTTTTTCAGAATAAGAGGATGTTACAAAAATTCCAGTTGTTTCGCATTCTGCAGAGTAAAGCAGAGCAAAAGAAGTTTGTTTCCTCAGGCAGATGCTGTTACCTAATGCAGCCTTTCCCTTAACTACTTTCAGTGCTTTCTGTGTCAGTGGTAGTACACTTACTAAGGCATACCACTATACAGTTTTGTACTGTGAAGTGACAACTTTCTTAATGTATTTCAAGAAAAGTAATTTTAGTAATATTTCCTGAGTCTCTGTAGTTGTCTGCTAATGTGATTTATAAATACAGAATCACAAAATAAATTCATCTTACTTTCCTGTGTCCTTCTCCATGGCCCACAGTGCATTTGACTATGACACTGAAAACATGAATTCTGAAGATATTTACAGCTCTCTTCGTGGAGTCACTGAAGCCATTCAGAATTTCAGTTTTCGTAGTCAGGAAGATATGAATGAGCCTGTGAAACGAGATGCTAAAAAAGATGATGGTGATTCAGTGAGTATTTAAACTCAGTCCATCTTGGTATCAGCAAACTGAGCTAGTGTCTGCTGATTACTGGTAAGAAAGCAGCTGTTTCAGGAGGTTTATATTCTTCTTAAATTGGACATTTCTCCTGAATTACTTAAGGGGTTTAGAAAAATATGTTCCTAGTCTTGAACCGCATTTTGAAAATGTAAATGCTGATTTTATGTAGCACTGTCTGTTTGTTTACAATGTTAGGAGTTTAGAAACCAGTGATCTTCCAAAACAGCTGAAATTAATTTTTTGAGACGTTTTTATCCTAATATGTTTTTCTGAATGTTTTATTTCATTTTATACACAACCTGTGAGTTAAGATGCGGTGTTTAAGACTCCTGTTTCTGTTTAACTTAGTCTGTAAGATTTGTTGAACTTGTCGTGCATATATATGCTTAAACGCGTTTTTAATTACTTTGCCTCAGACTTTTAAGATAAATATACAACTATTTCTGGTTTATGATTTTTCTTTGGACAACATACACTTTCCTTTTTTTTTCTGGGTTTTTTGTTATTTTTTTTCTTTAAGGAAAGCAATGTTTAGGGAACTAAGACTTCTTACTTGAAGGCTAGTTTGAAAATCCTAAGCATTTTGAAATTCGTACGTTTTTGCTACATAAATGAATTAGTGATGTAGCGAAGGGCAAGGTCCTGGAGTGTATTTCACATGCTGATGTGATACTTCCTGTCGTGCAGATTTGCAGTGCTCCTGGAATAGTGGACCTGCGAGCAGGAGGCGGTGTGAGCGACACGGGTCGGACGGCTCTGGATAACAAAACGTCGTTACTCAACACGATGCCTCCCCACTCCTCACCACGCTCGCGCGATTACAACCCCTACAATTATTCCGATGGCATCGGTCCGTTCAACAAATCTGCTTTGAAAGAAGCCATGTTTGATGATGATGCAGAGCAGTTTCCTGATGGTAAGATGCAGATTACATTCTGTACTAGAAGAAAAATGAGATTTTCTATCTTGGCATTCGGTTTCTGAGGTTTTTATTAGGAATATATGTATCACTTCTTTGAGAGGTTTTTACAAATGGTGTATTTTGAATTAGTTTATTTGTTAGTCATCTCTTGGAGTTACATTGTTGGACTACCTGGTATTTGTGGAGACTAAGGTTAAAAATGAAGGAAATGCTGAACTATATTGTATACTCCTGGTAGCACATGCTGTTCAGTGTTGCTAGTATAAATTTACTTATCAGATTGTTGTATGATTGAAATTTAAAGAGGGAGGGTGGAGAAAAGATTTACAGCAAGGAAGTAAAACTGGATCAAACCAGTTTGGGAATTAGGTGAAAGATCAAGTATTTTGTTAGTAATATATTTGTATTTGAAACATGACATTGGCATTTTCTATTGACTAAACATTCTTTTAAAATTAAACAAAACAACCCAGCTTTTTCCCAGAAGGTGGTTCATCTAGCCCATGTAAATCTAGGAACATGGATTGCTGTTTTGTGGGCTTCCAGATCTTCTTTGTAATATTTCTTCATATATCTTTGGATAATTTTTTATAATATTTTGTATGTTAAGAAGGTTCCAAAGTATCATACTATCATTATTTTAATAAATAATAGTCAGTGGTTCTCATAATCTGGTATTCACTGTTGTTCAACTTTAGATCAAGTTTTTAAGTAAACACTTTGTTAATAGGAAGGGACAAATTAATCCTCTCCCTTCTACCTGTTTTGCTTTTGTCATTCTGCAAAAGATGTGTTACAGAGACTGTTGAAAACCAGTTATTTTTTGATGTGGAATTTTATTCACCTGTTCTGTAAGTTGGCTTTAAGTTTGCATTAAATCAAAACCAAATCCAAGTATGGTACATTTTTCTTTGTTTTTCATACATATCATGAAGAAGCATATAGTATAGCCAAATATTATCTTCTGAAAAAGATGGAGGGAAAAGCACAGTTTTACAAATCATGTCATGTACATATTAATAATAAAATAGCTTTGCCATATGCACACAGAGCCAGGTTATGTTCAGGATCCTTTATTAAGGGATCTTATTTTACATGAGAGAAACCTCCTTCTCCTTTCTGACAACTTATTTTTGGGCATTGCATTAAACCAGGTGCAGTCTGTGCTGTGCCAGCATGGTCCAGTTTTGTAACAACTCATGACTGGCTGGAGTGAAACATCCCTATCCAGTATTAGTTTGTCCTGGTTGGGAAAGTAGTGCAATGCGTCATCTAGGTCTGCTCTTTAATGGATCTCGGTGAAGTACTTGCTTTCATTCCTGTGTTGTTCACCCTTCGTATTTAGTTATGTTGCTTACATTCTGTCATTTGTGTGTTACTTTTAGAATTTCATCTGGGATTGTTTACAAAAAGTCTGCAAGAGAAAAGATACACTTGGTAAAATACCTTGTGCTTACAACTCCTCTGTTGCGAGTTACACACTTTCCCCATAAACCTGAAGGGCTCCTTTGACATTAGATATCAGTTTTTGGAAACTCCACAGAATTGCTACTTGTTCCTGACACAAAATTATGTTAGTACTGGATTCCCAGCTATCCTGTCATGCATTACTGACAGAAAGATGTGGAAATAAAAGGCTAGATGGGGAAACCTTAGCTGCTCATACAGTCCTGTCAACAGCACTGAGGCAGGAATATGTATTTTAGAGATGGTTTGTCTGGCAGTTGAAAATTTTCAGTGGAAGAGATGCCTCAGTGTGCCTCACATGACTCACATTTGAGTGTTTTGCCTCTCTTACAGTAAAAAGGTTTTCAGAATAACAGCCTAAGTCTTCGAACTTGCACTTCAGTTTTTTCCCCCAAGGGAAATGCTCGTTATCTGAAGCATAGGGAAACCTGGCTCTTTAAGTCCCTTCCAGACTCCTTAAAAGCAGTTCACAGTCTCTGTTTGAAAAACAGTGTTCTTCTCCAAAGAAGCTTATTTATTTTAGCTTACTTCCATGGATTGCACTTTCCAAACATTTTCCTTTTTGCCTGCTACTCTGTATATAGGCTTAAAATTTCTGCTTCTGTGTCTTGCCTTACACTTGGCATCTTTTTTCTTTCAGAGCATTTCTTTGATTTGCCATTATAATTTTCAGTTCTTACTCTGTTCTCCAGAATGTCTGTAATTGCTCCTAAAGTGATGTCATTTACAGATTTTCTGAGTTCATTCCACATTCCTTAGATAGCACTAACAAATGCATTCAACACAACCAGACTCTGCACACATCCAAGCAAGGATATCAGTCATATCCTCCTGGATTTATAGAAACCCATTTATAATCCAGTCACCCTGTAAGTGGTTCATCAAGTTTTGTACTTGCTTTGTTTGCTTTTTTGGGCAACATGTTTGCATAGCTTTTATATTAAGATGCTGTGAGTGGCAGTAAGAAAATTTTTCCTAAATTCAGGACATAGCTGCATGTTCCTTTTTAACCCCTACACTGTTTATCCTGTCAAAAGGATATTATTTGATTGGTTTGAGAAGAGCTGTTCATCAATTATTTACCTCTCTGATGTATATTTTAATTCATTCAAATGAAGGAGTTGCATCTGCTCCTCTGCATTTGTGTTTTGTTTCCTTTCTGAAAAAAAAATTTTGAGACTAGTCTTTGAACATGACCTTTTTTATGCTTCTCTATTCTTACCTGGATAATGTTTGGAAATGAAACACTGGGTGCTAAGTCATACAAAAGAAAGGAGAAGGCAAGCTGTAAGGGCACATCCCTCTCGGTCATCTTCGTGCTTTTCAGTTATGCAGGCCACTACTGGAGCTTCTTTCCTCCCCTTATTCCTGCATGGACATGGCTGTTACCTTCCCCTCTCTTTAACCCTTCCATCCATACATTTAAGATGACACCACAATGAAAATACTTTATTTAAACAGATATAAGTAGTTTTGCTAATGAAGTGTCAATATGCATTCCCTGAAATAGGATTTCCTATGGCTATAATCCTTACAGTTTGGTTGAGCAAGTGTAATAGTGCTGCCAGTAAAAGTAATGATATCTATAAAAATGGTTGTCCATTCTGCTCATCTGCTTTAAATAATAACTCACTGAATGCAATTTCAGTCTGCCCTAGCCAAACATTGATCATCCATTGATACAGAGGCAGCAGAAGTGTTTGTAGTTTGCTGGTGCTCTTGTTTCTTCATGTAAAACAGAATGCAAGTAGGAATGCGGGGTTCAAAACCAGCATGATTTTTACAGTAGCTGATGTGTGATATTAAGATATTTAATTCTGTGGTATTCAGCTTCTACTGTTTTCTTTGTACAAGTGCTTTGTGCAGCATTTGTAAGTTACGGTACTGAATATAGTGATACAAGATGTTCAAGGGCTGTGGTTTCTCAGTGAATGATATAAGTAATTTGTTATGGAGGATGTATTTCATGTGTTAGTTAATACCTGCAGTCATTTCAGGCAAGGTGCAATGCATTTGCATTGTATACTAGAACTTCCAAATTTTTGCCATAGGAAAAGGCATATTTCTCTTAATTTATCCCAAAGTTTCAGCGCAAAGATGGAAGCTGTATAGTTCCCTTTCTTAAAGGCTAAATGGGTCTTGATGGTGGAATAAAGATACTAAGTTGATACTAAAGTTTTCATTAAGACCACTTCTAAGTTTCTTGACTGTTTTCAGATCAGTCTCTTTGCAGTCTAGTGTTTACAAATATAGGTTGTGTTACTAATGTGTTTTTCCATTATCATGGAATCCTCTTTAATCAAAACTAAAATTCAGAGCCATCTCTTAATGAGTTGGTTTTGGGATCTGTGGGACTAATAGCCCTGGTTTGCCTTTATTTCAGCTCTTTTGTACCAAGAACCATTGTTGTACTTTTTTTTTAGCCCTGTTTCTTTTAGTAACCTAGCTATTGTTGTGGAATCGTGGCTTACAAAACAATTCTGTAATACTAACAGAGAAAAGAAAATTTTTCATCTTGAATGGAAGGGTCATCTAAGAAAGATAGCCCTTTGTGTATAGATCAGATTTAAAAGAATGCAGAGTACTTCGTGGGTACTGCAAGCCTAAAAACTTCTGCAGCAGACTTACCTGCAGGGGAGTTTTTGCTGTATCATTGTAGGGGTTTGGGGAGGATTGTAAGCTTGTTCAGCCATGTTGGCTGCACTGATAATGTAGTAGCCAAACTGATATTCTTGCAGGGAAATGTGGGGGAAAAAAACAAAAGCATGCTCAAAAGCAAGCAAGTCATACTAGAAAATATCCTTTAGTTGTACAACAGGCACTAATATTTATTTGCAGTAATTGTGCTTGTGCATTCCTTTTTGACAGAGCCTCCCATGGACCATTCTGATCTGGTTGCAGAGCTACTGAAAGAGTTATCAAACCATAATGAGAGAGTTGAAGAAAGAAAGGCTGCCCTGTATGAGCTCATGAAGTTAACTCAGGAAGAGGCTTTTGGTGTTTGGGATGAGCACTTCAAAACAATACTACTTCTGCTGCTTGAAACACTTGGAGATAAAGAGGTAAAGTCAGAAACATCCAGTTAAGAATGTTAACAAAGCTACATGGCTTACTTTCAGTACCTTTGACATTGCGTGAGTTGTAGAAAGGGCACAAATTCCAGTTAGTGGTGGAAAACCAAAAAAACTATGGAAATACAAAAAATGCCATGAAGTCTCATTGCTCTGATGGTAAAAAGGGCATCAGTGATACTTAACTTCTCCAGGATTCCTATTTGTGGATTCTGACACAAATTGAATGAAACATTTTTGCACTGAGATGTAAAGCTTACCTGTTTATAGCCCTTGAATGAATGTAGAATATGAAAACACCACGTGTGGCAAAGCATTTAAAATTTATTTCTAAGATACAGTAATAGTCGTGAAGAGACTGAGTTCGGTGTAATAGTTCTCTACAAAGGCCATGTTTCTGAAATTACTGAGGATCAAAAAGACACTACTACTTGTGTTTGACTTTTAAAATAATTCTAACAACAGAAAGTAAAATTGTATTTGCATGATGGTTTTATCAGCGCTTGTGCTTGCAACTTAACTTCTGGGTAGCATAGATAAGTCAAATTAGTTTAGCAGTGTGTTTATGATGTGTCACCTGAATTTTCTGCAAGAAGAGGAAGAGCTTTTTTTCTCCTACTTTTATTTCTTAACACTCGATTCAGACTGTATATGTGTGCAAAGCATAATCTGATATTTTTTCCATTATTAAAGACTTTTTCAGCAGCTGAGCAAATGTTAAAAGCATATATCTGTTTAAAGATGCATAAGTCATTGTTTTTAATATTGAATCTTTAGCATGCAATTAGAGCTTTGGCACTGAAAGTTCTAAGAGAAATTCTAAGAAACCAGCCAGCAAGGTTTAAAAATTATGCAGAGCTCACAATCATGAAAACATTAGAAGCGCATAAGGATCCTCATAAGGAGGTGAGTAATCAGTTATTTTATTTGTTTAAGGTTATGAGAAATTTTTACAAAATGAAAGAGCTGTCCAGAAAATAATCAATTCTTACTGAGGAAGTAATTTTTTAATAGCAAGCATATTATTATATGTTTACTAACAGTGATGTTATTAGTTAACGTGGATGTGCAAGAAAAGAACCCTGCAGTTCTAAAAGCTCTTGAATGGTTAATGTCATCCCTAATAACAGTTGCCTTGGGTGCCATCCCCCAGGACAGTGCAACAAACAGTGTGTCACCATGGCTTTTCAAGGAATAACTGAAAGGTGCTTTTTCCTTGTTTGACATATTAAGCTGAATATACATGTCCTGGAGATCTAAAACAAGCTTTTGGATTTCAGTGAGATTTATGGTTGAGAGATGAGACTAAACATGATAAGGAATTGTCAGCCCTTTCCATTCTGCTCCATTTGAGAGCATGGCTTTGAATGGTGTTAAGGGAAAATGCACAGGAATGTCAGTGGGGGAGATGCTTGTGCCAGGAATGGTGAGGGGAGTCAGGAGAAGGGCAAATTACCCTGGCTCAGAGTTATTTGTGATGCCTGCATACACAGTAAAGGACAGTGCATGGAACTGTAGGAAACGCAGATACAGTAACAAACCCAGTATTCAACTTCTGACATCAGTGTCGCTGATGCTGTTGAAAGAATCCATGTTTATTACTAAATGAGTACATCTTCCCCATGCAGGGGGACTTTTGGACTTGACTGTGGAGTTTGAGGCTTTTAAGTTGGCTTTGATTCCTTCCATCCCATGACGTTATCACTCATTTGATACTCATTTCTCTTTTGCCTATGCTCTCTGGATTTGTTTCATACACTGTATTAATTGCAGTGTCATTTCCCCATCATTGCTTCTCTGTTCCTGTTCTATTTTCTCTCATGGTTTTGTGTGTTAGGAGTGAGAGAGCAAAAGGGGCAAGGATGGAGAGAAAGTTTTGGAGGTTTTTGTACATCACTGGTGTACACTCACTCATTCTGTACAGTGGTTTCTCTTTTTAGATGGCAGGTGCCACCACAGCACTAATGTGAAGATCAGATGGTAATTTTCTCTGTGGTGCCCTTGTTGTGTCTTGAGCTTCTGTACCTTTTGATGTCTGGCCTAATTACTCTTGTTCTTCTTGTTCTGCGTATTCTTCAAGCTTAAAGTACTCTCTTGTCATAGTTTCTTTCAGAAGTATAGGGGAAGAAAAACAGCTAGATTGGCTTCTACAGTTAGCAATCTAGGCATGTCATTAAACATGCTTTTGAAATTAATGTTTTATCAATGATCACTGGCATAACATGCAGTATGACAACACAAGAAATTACAGGTTTACAGAGGTGGTGATATTTTAATATGTAGTTGGAAGGTATGCAGAATACAGAAATTTCAGACCCTATTAAACAAGCAGGTTTGAAAAATTTGATATGTGCATTGCCAAGGCCATAGTAGCCACAGAATATTGGGAAGAATTGTGATTTTAGGAAATAATGTCCAATGGCTGGACTCTTTACATATTTCTATAATATTCCAGAGGTCTCGATAGGAGATCTTTATGCTCAAGACCATTACTGCCAGAAAACAGACCACAGAATAAGAGTCTCAAATAAATCACTTCTCTGTGTCTTCTTCTTTCAATAGGTAGTGAGATCTGCTGAAGAAGCTGCTTCCATGCTGGCCACTTCCATTAGCCCAGATCAATGCATCAAAGTTCTCTGTCCAATTATCCAAACTGCAGATTATCCCATTAATCTGGCTGCAATCAAAATGCAGACAAAAGTTATAGAAAGAGTATCTAAAGAAACCCTTACTCAGCTTTTACCAGAGATTGTGCCAGGTCTAATACAGGTAAGGAGAGAAGAAAGAAGAAAATAGGGGGAAGAAGACCAAACAGACCAATAAAAGAAACTGTATACATACAAATTGCAAAGACTTTTTAAAAATAGTACCACTTTGTTCTCATGAAGTACTTCACTTGCCTGATAATTGATTGCTTGACCCGAAATACCTTGGATAGTGGGAACAATCTCTTTGATTAGCAGGGAGCTGAATTATAACCATGATTAGGACTCAGGAAATCTCAGTAGAATATAAAAGTCCTGGTTATAGGTAAGCTTGGTAGATACTGTTGGAGTCCAGGGTGTTCCCCTGGCT